>VZTD01001045.1:9431833-9733798 GCA_013397725.1 Rhagologus leucostigma
AACTGTTATTCCTATTCCTCATATCTTTGCCTGAAAGCCACTTAATTTCAAATTTATAATAATTCGGAGGGAAGGAGGTTGCATTTTCCATTCCAAGGGAGGCTCCTGCCTTCCTTAGTAGACACTTGTCTTTCAAACCAAGACATTAGTAAAAGTGGATTTTTCCTACATATAGCTAATTTTTTGTTTAAAAAATGTACAGTTAGAATGAATTTTAAATATTTTTCAAGAGTTCTTAGAAAAATAGAAACAGGAAAAATGTTTTACAGATTCTGAGAACTACTGACAAATGCAGTAATATTTAAAAATAATATTTTCCTGGGTAAGGGGAAGCCAAGGTCGTTCTGGTTTCTAGTGATAGCTTATGATAACTTTCTTTTATATTATTTGATCTTTTAATGATTTTGTCTTCACTGTTAACTTATGCATAAAGGAGTATTTGGAAAAGAGAAGAGCAAGAAAGTAAAGTCGTAAAGCAGTATGTAAAAGTTTGACTGGTCAGTGTAACACAGCAGTCTCAGGCTGATGCTCTGAGATTCACTTCACTGCTGTGCATAGGAAGTCTGAACTAAGAAAACACCAAGAAGAGATAAATGAGAAAGGTTGCAACAGTCATGAAAATCTGAAAACACAATAGTAATGAAACATCTCTGTGTTTCCTCTCAGATACATTTCCCAGTGATTGTAAGCCTGACGTAACTAACAAATATTCATTGGAAAGAAAGATAAAACAAACAAGAAGTAAAAAGAATATTACTGCAGGCAACAAATTAAGTTTCTCAGTGACAGAATTTACCTTGTAATAAGAGCAAATATACTAATACAAGTTTCCTAGGCAGTTTCATCTATATTTTTAGGTAAGGGAAATATTTGTGTTTGTGTGTTAATAAACAGCATCTTTTACATAGCAAAACAATGGAATTTAATACAAGTTTTATAGCTGCTGATATTATTTACAGTGAACCAGATGTATATTTAAAAAAAATTTAAACAAAATAGATGGAACCACAGCATTTTTAATTTTTTAAACTAAGTGAACATAAATATGTGATTTTTTTATATGGCCTAAAACTCACATCTGGTAAGAATGTGATGTTGCCACATTTAAGCAGACTACTCCAAACTCCAATTCATTTGCACCGTAACAGATAATAATTGGTCGAAGTAATAATGACATTAATAAGAATGGGTGATACGACTTTTAGATTGGTTCTGGATTATTACAACAGTTTAAAACAACTGAGAAATTAAATGTCACTAAACTCAGGTGATCTCTGCAAAAGCTTAATTATTTTAAAAAAGGAATGAACTATTCATGGCCCTTAGAGTAAGCATGGAAAATGGCTGGCCAGGTGGCAAGCTGAGGCTATTGCCTGATCAGTCCATTTTGCCACCACCCTGAGTACCACCACAGTCTCACTTGACCACCTGGCCTGTCTAGTTGCCATGAGCTCTCTAGAGCAGGGGATACCATTTCCAGTTAATTCCTTTTTTTTTTTTTAACAGTGTGGAGGAGCCTAGATCATTGATTAGTAAACAAGTTAATAGGATGAAACACACTGAAAATCCAGTAGGAAACTTAAGTATCATCTCTATTTCAAAGGTGTAAAAATATTTAATGTAATATCTTCTACAAAACAATAATAATAAAGAGTTACAAACATTGTGCTTTTTGATCACATAAATATTGTTATGAATAATTGAAGATGGGCATTCTGAACTTTTCTAAGAAAAAAGACGTACTTAATAGCAGTAGGTAATAGTTTGTCAGTTTTTTAATTTGCAGTCTTCAGGTCTTTGTAACACAGCTAGGCTAAGGGAGAATTTTGATGTTATCAGCTTTTATCTTTTAAGCCTATTGTTTTTGTCATCTTTCATGACATCACTATGTAATCTGCAGCTGTGCCAATGCTGGTGTGACAATTCCAAATAGATGCACTGTAAACAAAAGAAATTGGTTTCCTAACAATAAGATCAGTGTGAATTCTTTCTGAAGAGCTTCATCCCCCAGTCAAGTTCCCTTCAACGTAGCAAACCATCTGTGAGAGAGAAAATAAAATTTAAGAGATTCAAGATTCAAACAACAGTGAAAAGGAATAATGAATGGATTAGATGGAATGCAGCAGGTAGTTCAAGTGTTTATATTCATATTACTTCAAGGTACTGAACTCCAGAGTGTGAATTTACAAGACTGCTTGTAAATACCAGACATATTAATATTTTCATTAAGGATAACAGAAATAGTCAATTATAAAACAAGAGAAAAGACAAAAATGAGAGAGCAAATATTTAATTTTCTGATTTAACCTACTTTTTCAAATGTTCTTCTCCTTTACCTGACCACATTAACTACTTAGACTTATTCAACTCTATCCTTTCACGCATGTATCTATGTACCTGTGCCTACACATATAAAAATATGAAATATGTCTCTTTTACTATTTCATCACTTATGTTTTATGTAAGATTCATTTCCACATTATTTACTGAATTTTTTTAATATTTTGCCATCTCCGAAGTGAAGGAAGTTTTAGAGATTAGTTTTTATTTTGTGGATTTTGGTCAACAAGAAATAGATTGCAATAAGTTCTGTGAGTATCCACTAGTAATAAATTAAAAACTATGACTTTAAAACAAGCTTGCCTGGAAAAAAAAAGGAGTAAGGAACACAAAGACTTCTTTTTTTCCCTAGTTTTTCTATTTTGAAAACGTAATGATTTTCCTTAAAAACATGATAGTCAGTAAAGGTAACAGTTCGTAGCAGTAACTCCTGGTGTTTCACATTTATACAAATGTAAAATGAATGTTAGGTTTCAAGTCAAATATTTGCATGCAAATTTACATGAGTACTTGGTATCATTAAGCATTTGCTAATGATAAAATTATACATGGTTATCTCACTCTTAAGCCCAGTTTGACTACAGAACCAAGTGATTAAAATACCAAAACAAACCCAGACACCAGCACATTTTCTATTATAGTTTGGGTTACAATTGCAGGAGATATCCCATTCTAAAATGTGCCAGTGTCGAACCCCACACTGTAGTTCAGGTAGGGCTGCTCAGCTGCTCTAGCCCTGTGAGGTAATTATCTGACTTGGAACAGTCACACCATCTGCTTCAGTGTGCAGCCACACAGACATTCACAAATGCATAGATGGTAGAAAAAGCTGGCAATGTCATTTGAGGCCTGACAGAGAGCATGCTCTAGAACTCAGATGCCTTTTGCTTAAATTGCTATGGAAGAATAACCACAGGCAAATGCAAGACAATATCTTAATAAATTAAATATATTTTAGGGAAGTTATTGTCAAAAAGAATGTTATTATTCTTGCTAACTGGATTCACCTACTGGTCCGGATGTTTTCTTATCATGTCTCCAATAAAATCAACATTCCCTATAAATTCATATAATCTTAAAGGGAATAGTATTTGTATTTGTGAAAGTCCTCTGAGCAGATGTTGCATCTATATGCAGCAACAGTATCAAAAAAGTAAGACTGATATGAAGTCTATTAATATATTTCAAACTTTGCCTGGAAGCATTGTTGAGGGCCAGCAGATCCCTTTTTCTAAATACTTAGTTCTCCTTAACTTTCCATTGAAGGCTGCCAGTGAAGTTTAGTACATTTTTCTGCAATGGGGAATTCTGTTTAGAAGCAACTAAAATAGACCATTTTTTCCTTTCTCATAGACCAACAAACACTCATCAGACACTATTGACTGTGAGGCATTGCTGAATTGAGTTAGATTAAGACTGGCAAATTAAAGATGAAAGGATCTGCACCACGGATGAATTTTGTTTAGTCTGCTTTAATAATGTTATTATGAAAGTTTTAAAATCATTGTCAGTGTTATTTTCTGAATATATGTTTTTTCCTGGGCTTAAGACTAAGTGAACAACAGAGGCTGGGACTGATCTTGATTCATAATGTAGATAGGGAGAGAAAAGGTGGAAAATGAAAACCATAAGAAACCTGATATTTGGCATACATGCTTCTCTGCATATGGACTTTGTCTCTGACCTTTGAGCCTGAAAGTCATTACAGAGATAGGACATGTCCAGAAATTTTGGCAAGATGAGGGGGATCATTTGAGGACATTATATTGCCTAAATAAAATTTGGAATTTCAAAAGATCAACACGTCTTCCATATTAAAAAAGACTGTTTCTACATGGAGTTTAACTAACCATGCAATAAATAAAACATCAGCGCATTGTAGAGTATTTTTAGAAACATTATAGAACAGAGGGTGCATGTGATTAAATGAATGCTATCTAGATTTTTGGTAATATTTATCATTAATAATATCTCATTAATGAAAAATAATGTTGAAAGCTGTGATGGGTATTGTTCTTGAGAAGATAAATGCTGCGTAACTGAGTTCTCCATTATATACCAC
Source organism: Rhagologus leucostigma (assembly GCA_013397725.1). Lineage (NCBI taxonomy): Eukaryota > Metazoa > Chordata > Aves > Passeriformes > Rhagologus > Rhagologus leucostigma. The sequence goes on from VZTD01001045.1 coordinate 9,436,236, forward strand.
ACACTTCTTAGTTTTACTATGGTAAGAGATACTTCACATATTTTGCTTGGGAAGGCCTCTTGAAATGGACTTACAATTGAATACTAGGTTCTTCAATAATTAGGTTTTCTACTTTAAAAATTACGTATTTCAATTTTGAATGTATTTTTCTTGTGATATAGGGATGGGAATTAGAGTCTAGGAGAAGTGTCATATTAAAATTTTTTTCAGTTCTATTTTTAATCCATTGTGCAGTTCAAAGCTGAGAGGTATTTTCAATTTGACATACTTATATTCTATAGTGATCCATATTATATGTAAGGCTGTCATAAAGCGTCATAGGAAAATCAAAGGGTCTTACAAACTATTTAGTGAAATGTTGCGCTGACCACTTGGCTGCCTGGAGGCCTGGCAGGCGACTTGCATCGATGTTCCGGTTGGGGGAACCGCTTGGTGCAAGTAAAGATGGAGCAGGCTCCTTCAGGAGCTTTCTGCCCTCAGCTCTCGAGGGAGCAGGGTGCAGTCAGGATGTTGCTATGCAACAGGCAGAGACGAAGGAGGAGAGAAGGACCGCTTGGTGCAACAGTGCCAGGTTCATTGTCCCAAGCGAGAAGCAACCAAAAGAGGCGAGGAGAAGAGTTTGTCGGCAGCTTTTGTAGGGGGAAAATTCAGGGGTGGATACGAGGGATAAACCAATAGGAAAATGACAAGAGGGGACAGGGAACCAATGGTAAGTAACAGAGGGAGGAACTTATTCAAACCAACCAATAGGGATTGTAGCTGAAACGAACTTTCAAGAACATAATTGAATAAGTAATAATGTTCATAAATATGTAAGAACAACTTAACCAATAAGGAACTGAAGAACATAGGGCTTTCTGGAACAGTAGGAGGAGATGCTTCCAAGGGCGACACCCAGGGGGCAGAGCCCTCAAACCTCAGAACCACCCTCGGGGTCACTGTCATGGGTGGGGAAATCTACCCACTTAATGTCTTCTGGACTGCCAGTGGGCTGAGCCACTGCAACAGTGAAACATAATGTTTTCATGTTCATTCAAAAGTTTTAAATTATACCACCAATGTAATTAGGATTCAAGGTGAAATCTTTGAACTTATAAAGAACTTTCTTTCTATCTGCAGTTGCATGTATACGTAAAACTAACTCATGGAATGAAATTATTCTAAATTATCCTTAATCTATTTAAGTTAATGATTTAATCACAATCATTATTATTGCAATTATTACAATATTGTCATAATAATCTAAATAGTTGGAAATAGCTATTAGTCATGTGTTACATTTTGAATGTTGCAATTCAACTTTATTCTAATTATACAAAAACATCAGCAAAATGTAGAAACTTCACATTAATCTACATATTACAATACTGAAGCAATCTATTTAAATTTTATAGCTAATGTGTCATTGTTTTAGGTGGATAGCTCACAAAATTGTTATGTTTATATATAAGCATATTCTCATATTCTTATGGTTGTACTTTCCCTTTCCTCAGAAAGAACTTTGTTTTGTTATTTGGTTTAGGATTTTGTTTTAATTTAATAGAGAAACTGAAAAAAACTATCAAAAATTTTTATTTATTTTACCTCTGGGTAGTTTAAAATTATATATATGCATGATGTTTCGTTATCTAAATGTTTTTATTAGTATATTTTAATGTTGAAATTGAGGGGGAAAAAAGGACAATCATTATGTTTTATTGATGGAATGTTCCTAGAAAGGTGCCAACAACAAAACATTGTGCAGAGAGTTTGCTCTTAACAGCAACATATGACCTTGATTGTTTTTATTTGGGCAATTATAATTAAAATACCTCCACAAGAGAACAAAATTTAATGATATTGCAGGATGTACCTGTCTAAAATTTTCATAAGCCTTCCTAATCATACATCTTAAATAGGAAGGTGTTTTGTACTATGATTTTCACTATTAAAGAGAGTAAAGAAAGCAAAAGTTAAATTTTTATTTTAAAAAGTTTTAGCTATATTTTAGAGATAAGAAATTGTTTTCTAGGGCCAAACTGTATCCTCTTCTCAAAATGACCTGTAACACATGCTTAGGGATAAGTAAAAAACAAATACATTTGGATTTCATTTTTTGTTTTAAATTTATTTCTCAATTAAATTTTATAAATTGTAAAATATAACTGCAGAAAACCAGGAAAGATAATTTACTTTTCCATTTCAATAATCACTTTGTGTCACTAAGTTGAATCTCTTGTTTCTTTCTGTCTTTCCGGTTGATTAATCTTATACTCTTTGGTTTATTTAGATGTAAGTTACTTCAGATTCAACTAAAGGATCAGACCTCATGCCCTGAAAAACAGATAGTAGGACAACATATGACAATGTAACTCCTTGTAAATAATTGCAGTCTACAACTAAAGGAAGAATTAACGTAATTCACAGTGATATATCCTAGAATATCTGTAATCACTTAACCTAAGGATCATTTTTGATTGTTAAATAATAACATCTTAGTGAAAATTAGAGTTAAAAAATATGTAAATAGAAATTTAAAAATTAAAAAAACCTATTTTCATATTGGAAAGTTATCCAGATTACTACTGATAAAATTTAATGAAGCGATGGTGCAACATCACTTTGTTGAGAGGAGGTTATCAAAACTGAACACAGTCCTCAAAGCTAGAGATAGCACTAAAAGAAAAGTAGAAATTTGTGTGATAGAAGAACTGTGGGATTCTATTTACAAAGGCAATAAGGGCTTAATCAATATTGCTAAAAATATAATGAAGGTTCAAAGTGAGATTTTTAGGCTTTTTACCTCATCCATGAGAAAAGCGAAGAGGAAGCTAAATCATAGAGAGGCAAACTACTTTGAAGGACAGTAAAAAAAATTCTGCCTTTGACTAATAAGGTTGAAGATATTACTATATTCAGGAAACGTGAATTGCCTGTCTCTTGACATGTCTCCCTGCAGACATGTCTTGACAGTCATAAAACAACAAATAACTTTCTGGTTTTTCAACTGCTGTTCAAAGATGTCCCAGTATAGATATTTTGACAGAACATTGCTCATTTTCTAGTTTTGCATATGAAGTTGTTTTTCTGTTGAGATGTGATGATTTCTATGTTGCTAACAAAAAATCCTTTCCAAACCAAGGCAGAAAGATACCCTTTACCTCTGATGAACATCATGAAGAAGAAATATAAACTAAGAAATCTGAGGAAGTTAGATTATAAAATTTATAAAAATATATACATATATATATACATATATGTATCTTCCCAGCCTTACAGATAGAAAAAATGAACATCAATTCAAATAAATAAAATCGTCTTTTCCTGAAAATAACAGAGATGGAGATGATAAAATCTAAATTCTCATTAAAAAAACCAAAAATAGTGTTTGATGGTTTTTTGAATTAAACCATTACCCAGCTGATTTACCCAAAACTCTTTAAAAGTGACAGATTAAAATACTGAAGAAACTAACAGAGAAATGCTTGCTCTAGAAGAATTGCCAAGACACATTTTTTTCAGAGCAATCATGAATCTTTGTGGTTAATTCTGCAGAGATTTTTCAGACAGCAGTTAGCAAACAGGTTGCTTGCTTTGTGATACTGATGGTGTCGGTTCACAGTTTTCAGGTCTGTGTGAGCTTTGGTTCTCCAAAGCTGTAAACCTCATGGAAGTGGTCATTGTTTATAGACGTGGTGCAGACAAGTTGAAAAATCTTGAGCTGACTTACATCCTACTGACTTCAAATGGATCATTTGCTTTGAATATTAAATCAGTGCAGTGTTGGCTCAAACTACTGTTTCTGCTAGAGGGAAAAGTAATGTATTTTCATGCTTATATTTTTGACAACTATTTAATGGATATTAAGGTGGTGGAAAGAAAGACATCTTACACTCAGAATTTAAGTGTAATAACTCCAGTTAAACCACTCAAACCAGAATTTCAAAATATCAAACTTTGATAGTACAAGTGTTGTGTGAACACTGGTGAGATCACACCACAGCCCTGAGGCTCTACATCTGTCTGTTGACATGGCCCACTGAGCAAATAGTAATGAAGAAAAGCACTTCAGAAACATGTCCAAAGAGACTGGGCTTCTGCTGCCCTCCTGTTTCACTTTGATGCTTTCAGTTTTGGGTGTTTCACTTGTTTTTGTTGCTCTGTGTAGTTCCCCTCTGGTTTGCACATTGTTCCTGCAAATGAACTACAGCTTCTACATCTGCAGACAGTGTTAATCTCTGCATCTGAATTGACACCAAAAACACAGTTTGTGACTGAACTTTGCCCCAAGGTGGGCTGCAGGTGGTGGCGTTTCTGTGTTCATTCCTGCTGCCATGACTCTACAGGTGACTACTCAGATTGACATACACAGAGGAGGGAGAGTGGAGAAGAAGCAGTTCCAGATATCTGTAAGCTCCTTTGGGTCTCTCTGCAGATAAAAGGAAGATTTTTGTTCCACCAACAATGTGGTTCAGACCGCATAAAGCTCAGTTGCTATTTTGACTTGCCCTGCAGGAACATATCTCTCTAATGAATGAAAGAAGTCCAGGAAGAGATTAGTTTAGGTTAAAGTTAGTGATAATGAATGCCAAATATAATAACCATTTTTTCAATTGAATTCACAAAATCTACAAAGATGTCATTCCTGGAAGCTGTCCTTTTGTGTGTGGAGCAGGCTTACCAGGAGATCTGACTATTTTCTTGCTATCATAGAATGGTTTGGGTTGGAAGGGATGTTAAATCATCTAGTTCCAGCTTCGCTACCATAGGCAGGAATGCCACCCCCTAGATCAGGTTGATCAGGGAAATGCTATGTTTAAATGTTTCTTTGAAATTGCTAATGCATTTGTGCAAAACAAGGATTCAAAATTCACCCCAGTTTTTATTTCTTTTTTTGATAAAAATAAAATTTTTCATGTATGTTATAGTTCAATAAAAATGCATTTTAGGCACGTAGGATCAATGTGACGATTTTAATCACATTTTCCATTAAAAAAACCCCAAAATTTTACTTAGATTTGTGATTCGTTAATGATCTGAGAGTCCCCAGCCTTGAATTCCTAGAGGTCACTCTGTTTAACAAAATGCAAAGCCTGATGGAAAGTCAGTTCATTACAAGTAAATCCATTGATCTGCCATGGCAAGTTACAGAACAGCTTAGGGAAGGTTTGTAGGTTGAAATCCTGGGTTCCGTCCTCTGATCACAGATTTTTCTGCAGTCTGTCTTCCAACCAGCTGTCACACAGCCAGTAGTGTATTGCACCAGCTTTTAGGCTATGATAACTTCTGTGCATGACCACAGATGGGTGATGAATGTTTGCTGGCACAAACTCCAGATGAGTACGTATTAAAAAGATAATGATAATTATCAAAGCATTTGGGAGCTCTTCTTTCCCCTTCACTTGCCAGAGGATTGAAGACAGTTCCTGATCACAGTTACTGTGAGGTGCCAGGTGGAGAATTCTCTCTTCTATAATTCACAGTTGTTTCTTGTGGGTTTTCTCCATTAATGCTGATTTAAAATATTATTTCATAGTATTCTATATCCTAAAATCCGTACTTGCTCTCTTATGTCTGGAATGGTGTTACTTACTGCAGGGGTTTCTTGATGCAGATTAAAACTTAGAATCAGATTAGTGTTCTCTCAGCTATCCATATTTCATCATAACATTTTCCTGTAGAAAGCAAAGAATCGCTGGTTGAACTACAACGAAGCCTGAACAGCATATCTGCATCAAGATTAACAGCTCTAAAGTCCTTAAGTAGGAGTGCTCAACAATCTCAGATTTTTGGTTCTGAAAATTAATTGTGAGATGGTTTTATTGACACAAGACATGAGTGTCTTTTGTACATGTCCTATGGATATTTCAGATATGACACTTACAAATGTATTCCTGTTGAAGTTATATTTCTATTTTTTAAAAGTATTTAAAAGTGTTTAAAAGTATTTAACATTCATTTTAACAAGGATGTAGATTTTGGATTCTAAAATAATCTGTTTCTTAGGTGAAAGTTCACCTTATTGAGAATACTAAGGGTAGGATTTGTATAACTTTTTACGTGGAAGTGAGATATTGAATTTGCCTTGGCCATCAATCTTGTCTCCCTAGATGGCAACATAGGAAATCTTCAACAAGGCAATTCATGTCTATTTCAGTGTGAGGTAAATCAATCCATATATTAATTAATTGTACAGTTAGATTGTATTCCCAATTTCTAGTCTTAGTACAGAAGAGATTTATCCCAGCAAGTGAGAAATTTGAGAAAGATAAACCCCGTGAAAGTTTTACAATTGAATTCAGGGCATCTCGGTTTGAGACAAATTCAGAGGAATGTCCGAAATGAGTGTCCTCTGACAGAAGGCAGGTTACAGCCACCCCCCGCCCTACCAGGTTCAGGAAGAATTTTCCTCGGAGGAAAGTGAAAAAAACCTATTTATTTAACAAGTAAAGTGCCCACAGGCACGGAAGAAAAAAAAAAGAAGAATAATGCTAAATAATAAAACCTCTCACTGTGGAGAGAACCTGGGTAGATTTCAGAGTCCTTTGTGGGTGTGGCTCTCTCCTCTCCAGAGCTGGGGTTCGACATGGGCCCCTCCTGGCCGGTGTAGGGCCTCCTTATGATGTTCTGGTGTTGCTGAACAGTCCAGAGGAGAAGAAGAAGAAGCCAAAGTCCCAGGGAAGCAAAGGAGTTTAACTCTCTGTCTCTCTCTTCCGAGAAAAGGAGCCAAGAGCTGGGAAAAGCAGGAAGGTGCTTTCCTCTGCTCTGCCACCACAGGAACACAGGGGAGTGTATATCTGCGTCCTTGAACACAAAACCACTTGGTTTTTCTTCTCCTTTTCTCTCGGACCCAGCTGAAAGACACAGAAAGGCACAGGATTCATGTCTGGCATAGAGCAGATGTTAGGGAATACAGTACCATACAGTCACCCCAGGACACAAGGTCAGTGAATTCAGGTAGATTGAGGGTTTTGGCTTTTTCTTTTGCCTATCAAGCTCCTTTCTTCAGTGTTTCAGAAATGAAAGTGATGGTCTAAAAAATATCTTTCCTGGGTTGTTTTAGCAATTTGTTATCTCTTAAAGATGGAATGACCCAAAAGCTTCACGTATGTCTGATTTCATTCTTTAATGAATACTAGTTCTAGAGACTCACAATGAGCAATATAATGATGTTTTGACACAGGAATCTATGTCTTTTTGAGTACATTAAAGCAATGGATTAAGAACAAAAGTTCCTTTGGATAACAGTGGAACTGAGTGATTGTCTCAAAAACTTGTCAAACACTGCCAGGCACTTCATTGAAGATATCGCATTAACTAGAATTCAGACATCACATTTATCTTTCTTTTATATACCCAGGTAAAGCAGTGGGAACTTTACCCCTACTCCTTTGGGAGCAGGAACTAACAGTATACTAATGACCCTTTTTTGAATGCATTTTTTTAAATTTTCTGTTCAAATTCATTTAAATGAAAAGTCATTGTCAGATCTAATTTTATCACCTCCTTCTTGCTCATAATTTCCTAATAGATTAAAGTTTTCACTCACTGATTGAAAAAAAAACCCGAAAACTAAGAAAACCAAAAACAGAGGAAAAAAGGAGAAAAATCTTGCCAGATTTGCTTCGATAACGTTATATTCCAAGTAAATCTGACACTTCTGTTTACAAGTAAATGTATCTAGGGGGTATTGTTTTTCTTAATGAACTCCCTATCAACATAGAATCTCTTTTCATAACATATGAAATTTAAAGAATATATAAACACTTACATTTAGATCTTAACTAGTTAAATATTGTTACTAGATAAGGTATTTGAGCATTACTTTGGCTAGCAGGTTAAATGATGTTTTCCTCATTGTTTTTCACCAAAGACTATGCTGAGGTATCCATTTTTTATTGAAAGATTTATTACAATAGAAAAAAATTAAAATGGATCAAGAGCTTAATCTTTTGACTACAAATCTATGTTTTGATTGATTATAGCTGTTGGAGAAATGTGTAAAAATTTATTTTTGACTTGCTGTAAGACAGCAAGTTATTTTTCAATGTGTCATGTACACAAATAGAAGAAGTGACAGCAACTTTAAACTCATGTGTGCCTTTTTAGTTCAGTTTTTATCTCAGTTGTTGGTGGTCTTGAAAACAGAAAAATGTGAATTTTGTCTGCAGTGCTTTTAAATATTTATTCCAACAGTACTTGAATCAAACTGCTAACTCAGTAGGCCAGAATACTTTTGAGAACATCCATAAAATGTGGGCTGTCCAGTAATTATCATTAGCTAGACATTGTATTTCACATTCTGAAATTCACCTGATGGCACTTTTACTATTCATCGTAATGAAAAATGTCTTTTCAGTGAATTATTGTGGGAGGACTGTAACAAAATGTTACATTGGCATTTAGAGGTGTGATTGAGGACTCTAGAACAAAGTTAGGCCCTGAACATATTTGTCTGTTGCCATATCTCTATACAGACTTCTTCAAGCTCCATTCCAATTTCAATTTTACTTACCTTGTTCTTAGACGATATTTGAAAGCATCAAACACTTGACTGAACGCCAACACAATCTTTCAGATAGGAGTCAGTTCACATATTTTTCTTATTCTTTGTATATTCCTTTGTGAGTCCACCATCATCATTATGATCAGGTTTCATGTTTGACATATGTTATGACACACTAACGTACATTATTAACATGTTGCACATTAACCTTAATGGCACTGGGTCTAGTATGCTAACTGATGACATTAGGCAGATGAAGTGCCAAGACAACATCAGTGAAAAGACAACAGGATAACATCTTATTTTAATAGCATTTTAATTGATGCTTCATTATGTAATAGTATTGTGCATAGTGCCCAGTGGAAGTGTAATGCTCCCTCTAACAAAGGCTATTCAAATTTGCTGTCGCAGAGCATGTATTAAGCTGCATTTTCAGCCTCCTGCTGCTGCCATTCGTAGAAAAGTGGTATTGTGGAGAAGAATCCCAGGTATAATGTCACTAAGTGAGCATTATCCCCTTTGACTGAACAGTCAAAAGCTAAAGTCAAAATTGTCCCAGAGTTCAGCATGCAAATATTGAATCTACATAACTGTTTTTCTTGAATACTTCAGTTTCTACAATGTGACACTTTAAGGTGTCATAAAATGAATGGGACTTTATGTACATGAAATATTAGTGAATTATACATTTCTCTGCAGCATGATAAAAACAAACAAACAAAAAAAACCTCAGACTGTGAGCGACTGCGTAGGTAAAAATCACATAATTTTGCAATTCTCCCACTCTCTCTAAGGAGAAGGAGAATATTTGTTTGCAAAGGGCAAAAGAAAAATACTATTTTGAGAATAAATTCCACTTACAGTGCTATATGTACTGTATGACTTCTATCAATGTCAGTTGGATTTTTTACATTGCAAAAAAGAATAGATAAACATAAAATGATGAATAGAGAGAAAGTCTATTAAGTAATCTAATATAGTATAAGCTATGAAAACATGTATCTGTATCAGTATCATAAGCAATGTTCATTTGATTCTATTACGTACTGAAGTCTGCCAAAAGTATTTGGAGTCATCTGTCAGGCAACTTCAATGGGTTTCAACATTAATAGAATGATGCCCAGAAAAGACCAGAAATTCCTTTATTCTGATCTGTTTGTTATAGACCATGTTGCCAGTACATTCCCTGCATTGTGCTCATACTGAATTCCCAAAATTTTGAAGTCTTCCAGACTGGCAGTCATCTTTCCATTAAAGAAAATGAATGACAGATCAACCAATCTCTTAGACTAATAGCCCCATAACTGTTAAATGTTGGCATTTTGCTTTTAATCTAAATTTGTTTGAATTTAGACTCTTGTCACAGATTCCGGGTCTGGTTTCACCTGTTACATCATGATGGGATGCCTCATCAAGCAGATCTAAACCAATTACTATGTATTTTGTAGAATCTACACTGTGATTTTTGTCATAACATCATGAAGAAATCAATAGTTTAACTTATGTTGTTAAATGCAGTTTATAAAATTTGGTCTTAAACAATTTCTAGCTCCTGGCATAATAATACAAAAGCATTATCTATTTCCCTGCCATGGCAGGGAAAATTGTTTGATTTGCATGTTGAACTCTATGTGATCTTTGCCATATCATATACTGCTACTAACAATTTATTATTAAAATATTGATATCAGTAGTGTAAAAAGTCTTAATCCCTTTTTTCAAGTGAGGGGAAAGGGGTGACAGAGTTGAGCTAGAGTACTATTGGTATCTGTTTCTTCTAAAAAGATTTGGTCAAGCAGGCAAACCCAACGAGTTATTTAGGTGCTGTAGTGCAGGAGCCAGTGGATGTCCCAGTCAAGGAATGAGAGAGTCCCCTAAAGGGACAGACTCCAAGAGAGCTCCCCAGGTTAAAGGGACTAAAAAGGCCTCCCCCAGGATGCCCTGTTCTGTTATGGATATGTATCCCAGTTCGGCTTCCCCAGTTGGTCTCCCCGCTCCTTTATACCTTATCTGCTCTTTCTTTAGAAAATTCTCCCTTCCTCACTCTCCCACTGGGCCTTGTTCCTCGCCACTCGCTCAGATTTTCCCATTGGCTCCTGTACACTAATCCCGCCTATGTACTGCTCCTGCCCCGATGCTTTCCCCGCCCCCGTATATAAACTGAAAAACCTCTATTCCCCAACGTCTTTGGTCCCTGGCTACCCTTTACGATGGAGCTGAAATAAATCTCTACTCTGGAAGCTCCACACAAAGACCCTTCCTGCCTCTTTGCTGTCGGCTTGAGGAGAAGCTATCCGGTGCTTGTGTGTGTCTGTGTGAATGCAGTGGCTGCCGAGTGACTTTCTGTTGGTTTGGGGAGGTCATAGCATCGTATCAGAACACCCCCTGGATCCTGACACTGTACTCTTTTCTAGTACACTATCATTCTATCTACTATGGAATTTCAACACATTTAATTTCTAAATAAAAGCTTGTTACTGCATTAAATTAATGAAAAACAAATCAATATAATACTGCTTATAATGACTGTGCTTTTTTTGTAAATCAACAAATCTTCTATTAATTAACCAGTGATTAAAGTCAGCTTGTGAAAATTAATCACAGCCTGGAATAGTCATTTGTCCTTGTGTGCTTCATTAAGATAGTGTTTGCCCTTCAGGCAAGAAAGCAGCAAGTAAATGCCAAAGAATGAGCTGATTAAACTCAAGCTGCAGTGAGCTGTTTGCCAGAGACTCGAGCTCCTACAAACATGCCCACTTCTAACTGAAAAGCTTTGAGTGGTTTGCCTGTTGGATAGGGCATAAAATAGTAAATGAAAACTCCTCTAGATCCCCTAAATATTTCAATATAATCCATAGAATAAACAGTTTGTACTGTGCAAGATACAATAGTCAGGTATGACTCATAATGTTATGAAACGGAAGTTGTAAAGCATGCCAAAGATGTGCAGACCATCTGTCAAAGTAAAATTTCACATAAAAGTGAACATCTTTTTTCATTTCAATCTAATTTCATAATAGCAGAACCTTGATTAAAGTATAAGATATTGAGTTTTGATTCATACCTACAATACTCTACCCCAGAATATAGGTATTATTGAATATATTTGGTTGAGAGAGGTAATCTGAAAGTTATTACATTCAATAGACAGTAGGAGATCTAAGGCCCTAAGATCATGAATTACTGCTATCTGGACAGACAGCAGTCCATATGAACTTTTTCATAAGAAAAAGATAAAAAGAAGTGCAAGGAATCACTACAAATAAAAAAAGAACTTACAGCATGTGAAATAGAAATTGTCTTTACTAGAGGCAATTCTATTTCTTTACCTGTTAAGAAACAAAAAGACGTGCTTAGTAGTGAATAACGGACATAGCTTGATATGGTTTGAGTATCTTGAAAATTAATTAGGAAAATAAAGTTTTCCTTCCAGAACACTGTCAGAGACTCCCCTCTGTCCACCACCTACCCCCACCTCCTTTCTCTTAATAAGAAAGGAAATCAACTATACTGTCAAAAGTCACATTAATGAATTCTAGTTCAGCCTACATAGAATTGTATTCTCTCTCCCTACACCGTGACTCTACTCCTACAAATACCTGGGGGTCATGTTAGGTATCTTGTAGAAGTCATTTCAACAATCTCGGATTCCTTTTATCTCCTATGCCCTTCACAGTGTGCCATGTCATTCTCATGTCCTCAGCAACTCCTTTAACCTAACAGGTGTTTATTTTCCTCTGCCTGGACTCCAGCTGCTCCTGTCCACTATCATACCGTATTTCCAGTCCCTCTTTCATGTTCTATGGTTCACACATGAGGCTTCACACAGGTGGTTCACACAAGTCCGACCTGTCCCAACTGCTGATGCTGGTCTGGATTTATTTGCAATGTTTAATTTATACAAATGGAGCAAAACAAGACCTTTTGAGCTCTTTGATTTTCTCTCAAGAGGAGTACTAGCAGAATGTGTCCCCTAGGCATATTGTCAACTCTCACTAAAACCGTAAAAAATTTGCATTTTTGATATTTCTGTTCTGCATTCAAATTTGGCATTAATTTGCTTAAAGATTAAAAAGTTACTAGTGACAACACAAACATATATTTCTGCATAAACTTCGTTTCCACAGGGAGTAAGATAAAATGACTAGGGCACAAGCCTTATGAGGAGGGGCTGAGAAAGCTGAGGTTGTTTCTCCTGGAGAAAAGGAGCCTCAGCCCTTATTGCTCTCTGAATACCTGAAAGGAGGTTGTAGCAAGGTGGAGATCAGTCTCTTCTCCCAGGTAAACAAGTGAGAGGACAAGGGAAATCCCCACAAGTTGCACCAGGAGAGGTTTAGATTGGATATGAGGAAATATTTCCTCACTGAAAAGGTGGTCAGGCATTGTAAGAGACTGCCCAGGGAAGTGGTCAATCACCACCAGGTTGCCAGGTAAGTGGAAATCACCAACCCATTAAAAAACATGTAGATGCAGTACTTAGGGACATGGTTTAGTGGTGAACATGGTGCTCAGTTAATGGCTGGACTCAATCTTAAAAGTATTTTCCAACCTAAGCAAGTCTATGATTCTATTCTAAAAACAGGGGAAAAGAATAATGTTTCCTAACTTTATTGCTGTTAGAACTGGGTTGAACAGTGGAGACTCCAGGAAACCAGGCAAGTTAGGACAGCCCTTGTGTATAAGAGCAGAGACTCACTAAGCAAGTACACTATGATGTCTAATAAATTAAATCTGCATGGGTACATTTCTCTGCTGAGAATAATGTTGCAACTATTCAAAGATTTTAACTGGCTTCTGAGCATTAATTCCTATATTATATAAAAGTGAGTCTGGGTATCAAAGTCTCAAATGAATAATATTATTAATAATTTGAGAAGTAGTCCTAGAAGTAGATTTGAAAAAGTATATGTGCTCAGAGTCTGGTCAACACATTCCATATCTTCGAAACACATTGAGTTAATGAACAGAGGAAGTCTTCTAATTCCCAGCTCCAAGTGCTCAGAGTCCAAGTATGTAACTTGCTCTTACAGCTTTATCTTCTTTGCTAAACACTTGATCAGCTCTTTGCTATGTATTTTAAATTCCAGTATAGAGAACTTGTTTAAATATTAATTTCTCTGTGTATGCATATGACTCAAACTGACCCAAAGGCTATGAAATGGTGTCAGACTCCATAAATTAGGAACAATAAACTCTATTGAGTATGGAAGGATTTGAGACTGAGAGCAAGAGTACTGGATGATTAAACACATAACTGTATCATTGAATTGTTGTGGTAATTATTAAATAATTTTTCTGCAGTCCATATTTTTGCATGACAGATATAAGGGAAATATGGGTAATTGTGATGGCATAATCATGCAGCTCCTTTCCCATTTTTTAGTGCTTTCTATAAATCTGCATATTATCCTTTAGTATAGAAATTAGGATTGAAATTTTCAATTGATTTTTTAATCTCCAATACTATTTTTTTACCCCGAAAGGAGGACAAGAATCTTCCATGGCATTGGAACAATATAATTTTAAATAATTTTGGCATTTCAAAAGTAGCAACAAAAAATAATGCAATGTGATGAATTTTCTATGAATCACATGTACCAAAGATACCTGATTGCTCACTTTTTAAAAGATAAATTTAAAGAAATGGAAGGGAAAATAAATAGCAAAAACCTAAGTTGAAGATTTTTCATTGTAGGGCTGACATATTAAACATTCCCTTGAGTGTTTTAGATGTTTATAAAAATTAACAGAAACTGAGGGTGTAATTTAATTCTTAGAAATAAGTTTTATCCGTTATTCTCATTTTGTAAAACTAACTAAGCTGTAAATTTTCTATTTAATCCTTGAAGGTAAATAAAAAGCTTGTTCTAGTTGAATAATTAATTGTTTAACAAATATCAGCTTTAAATAAAGTGACTTCTTCACTTTTCCCATGCACCTGCTCAGAGAAAACAAAAGAACAAAGGGGACAGAATAATAATTTCTTGTTATGACATTGTATTATTTATCATTTTTTCTGATTAATTTTTATGCAATTTATATGTCTTTAATATTTATGTCAATTATTACTTCTGCATTTTTATTTTAATTTATTAGATTTAATAAAATCTCACTCCAAGATTTCAAGTCTGGAACAGTGCTACCAGAGCTGCCAAATCCCACTGAAACTTAAAAGATTGTCCCAAGGAGTATGTGCTACCCTGCACAGATGCATTGAATGATTAGGACTGATGATTACAGATTTAAATTGCAGGAAAAGATTATTTGCTTGCTGCTGGAATTACCAATCAATTCAGAAAAGGTTTAAATCACAAATGAACAAGATGTTACCATGAGAAGGACAGAGACAACGTGTCCTCATCCTCCCTTCACATGGATATAAAATCATGAGACAACAGAAAAAAGACCTAATGAAAAAGGCTGGGAGAGATCTCTTCTTTCCTCTTTACACTCTTACTGTGTTTTTTCTGATTGATGGATTCAATCTCTGGTGGGTTAGTAGGGTCCAGCACTGTCCTTGTAGCTGCCTTTCCCATCTGTCACCTTTTACAAGCACACTGCTATACTAATAAGTTTCTGTGCCTACAGGGTTGCTTTGGCTTCAGTAAAGCAGTGATTATTTAATAATAGATCATGGATTGTAGATAATTTAATAATGGAAATGTTCCAAAGATGCACAGACATAACTATAGGACCAGTGGGGTACTTATAAAGGAAAATTATTTCAAGTGGATAAAAGGCAATGGGCATAGCCAGGAATCCTCTAGATCATGATGTAGTGAGCGAAACAATCACTTAAAACCTTGGGGATACTGGGTAACACTTGACAGATCAAGAGGACTTCTGAATGCTGGAGTTTTTAATCTTTATTTTCGTTGTTCATGACCTTGAGTTTTTCACTTTTTTTTTGTTTGTCTTTGTTGAAGTATAACAAATCTATTTTATATTGGAGGGAAAAGAAGAAAGCTGTTTTCAGCTACATCAGGAAAAAATCAGTCAAGAATAACTAAGTCATCCATTGCCTAATACAACAAGCCACTGATGGTAATAGACATCCTCCAAGAGATATGACATATGACATACCATGCCATTCATAGTTTGATTTTAACCTATAAACTGAAAACTCTGAAATGGTAAGGATTTGCCAAATGATGTCTCAAACAAACTACTTCATTCTAAGAGAAAGAACTATAAAGAATAATAAAGCTTTAAGTTCAGGTGATAGGGTAGACTTTCAGATTGCAGATTAACAACCACTTCTAAAGCAAACAAACACATAAATAAGCATAGACAACAGTTGATCAAAGGCGAGAAATAAGAAGAGAGCAAGAGTGTCTTGGAGTTCGTGGAAACTTCATGCATTTATCCTGACATACCATAATTCCAGCCTTCTTTAGGAGTTTCTACACCAACAAAACTTTGGTTCAATAAGGACATGCTGTCTACAATATCAAAAAAAAATGAACAAATTACCTCCAAAATATTCCATTTTTAACAGAAATTAATCACAAAGTTTTAGTTATAATCCTGATAGTGCTAAAAAAATTATACCAAAACTTCAGAGGAACTAGAAAGAAAACAAAATAACTGTCAGTGTACCAGTAAAAAATAATTGTATGAAATTTCAAACACTCATACTGTTTATCCAAGGTTTATTGGGTTTATTGTAGTAAATAAAAATAGATATGGCAGAGTGTAACAGATTATTAATGAAGTTGAGAAGGCAGAAGGTAAGTATCTATCCATCTTCTTCTACTCCTCATTTTCCCCATTTACAGATCTGCAATTTCAGAATATTTTTATTGCCCATGTCAGAAGGAGAAAACCAGGTCTGAGAAAGCATCACAGTCAGCATAACCTGCAACACACATATGCACCATGAGAAAGTGGTGAATGCAGATGTGGGTCCCCTCTGTACCCACGTGGGTTCTGAGGGGACCCATCTGTCAACCTGACTTACTATCCTGAGGGGTTTGTTTCTTGCTAGGGGCCCAGACCTGGGATGTTCTCTTTCATAAACTCACAAAATCATGGAATGCCTTGGGTTGGAAAGGACCTTAAAAATCATCAAGTTCCGACTTCTCTGCCATGGCCAGGGACACCTTTCAATAGACCAGGTTACTCAGAGCCCCATCCGGTCTGGCCTTGAACACTTTTAGGGACAGGGCATCCACAACTTTTCTGGGGAACTCATTCCAGTGCCTCACCAACCTCACAGTGAAGAATTTCTTCCTGTTATCTAATCTAAACCTACTCTCTTTCAGTCTGAAGACATTTCCCTTTGTCCTGTAACTACATACTCCTACAAATAATCTCTCTCCATCTTTCTTGTAGGTTCCCTTCAGGTACTGGAAGGCCACAATGACTTATCCCTGGAGCCTTTGATAGCATAGGGTTAAAATGTTTCTAAATTGTAGTAACCAAAGTAGGCCCTGAGAGCAAGTTGGACATTCTGTTCAGGTCAGCCTGAACTTGAATATTCATTTAGGGGGTAAGAAACTAAGATAGATGAGTTAATTGTGTAGCTGCACCTGGGAAAAAGGGGCGCTGAAAATCATGCTTGAGCAAAAACACATAATAGATGATTGTTTGGGGGGGTTTTGAGATTAATGCATTGGGTAAATGATTAATATGTGATTATATAACAAGAAGGGTATGTAATGTAAGCACCTGAAATCCTTGTTGGGGATTGATTTGGGTTTGTACCCCTCTCCCCCAGCGCCTCAATAAAAGCACCTTGCACGTAACCCGTCCGTGGTTATGTGTTTCTATGCTAACACCTCCTCTTCTGCAAGCTAAGCAGCTTCAACTCTCTCAGCCTCCCTTCATGGGAGAGATGCTTCAGCCCTCTGATCATCTTCCTGGTTCTTCTCTGGAGTTGCCCCAACAGATCCACATCCTTCTCATCTTGGGGACTTCAGACCTGGATGCAGCACTCCAGCTGGGGTCTCATGAGAGTAGAGGGGGAAAATCACCTCTCTCACCCTACTGGCCATGTTTCTTTTGACTCAGCCCCAGATAAATTTGGCTTTCTGGGCTGCAAGTGCCCATTGCTGCCCTTTCTTTTGTGACTAAAGTGTGAGAAATGGGATAGTGAAAAAAAAGGCAATTTTCTGATCATGTAAATAGTTGTTTCATTGCAATATAAAGTACATGTTTACTATATAGTTACCTGAAAATTGCACTTTATTTTTTATCAAATCTTACATCTTGTTCAGGACCTGTGCTTGTTGCAGTATGGCATAAATCCTGTCGTGAAGTCTTAGATGTCAAAGACAGCAAGAGCTAATCAAAGAGAATGAGTTTGACACCTGGAAAGGAACTGTGAAAGTGGGATAAAAGCTCGAACATGAAGTAGGATGAGATTGCAAGTACAGCCTGCATATTGGATAAGCTGACATCTTCCTATGGGCAATAATTGACCCTCAATGTAAGAGTTTATCAGGAATCATTTCTAACCAGAGCACAGAAATTATTTCAAAGAGACAAGAGTGGAATATGGATTTCCTTCACATGAAAAAGTGATAAGATGGCTCTGACAGTAACTGCTGTCTAAATCATTCCATAATCTTGAAATGTTAAAGTGATGTGATGGATTGAACCTGTCTGGATGCCAGATGCCCACCAAAACTGCTCTATCCCTCCGTATTTTCAGATGAACAGTCGAGAGAAAATATAATGGAAGTCTCATGGGCCAAGATAAGAACAAGAAGAGATCACTCACCAGTTACTGTCATGGGCAAAACAGACTCAGCTTGGGGAAAATAAATTGAATTTATTACCAATCAAATCAGAGTAGAATACTAAGAAATAAACCCAAATCTTAAAAACATCTGCCCACCACCCCTCCCTTCTTCTCGGGCTTAAGTTTATTCCCAAATTCTCTACATCACCACAACCAGCAGGGCAGGGGGCCAGGAAATGAGAACTGCTGTAAGGTCATCACATTGTGTCTGCCATTTCTGTTCCTCAAGGGAAAGACTACTCATACTGTTCCCCTGCTCCACCATGGGGTCTCTTCCATGGGTGGCTGTCCATGAACTTGTCCAATGTGAGTCCTTCATAGAAGCTGCAGTTCTTCACAGACTTCTCCCATGTCGGTCCTCTCCATGTGGTGCAGTCCTTCAGGAACAGCTTGCTCCAGGATGCATCCCCCATGGGGTCACAAGTCCTACCAGCAAACGTGTGCCAGTGTGGGCTCATCTCTCCACGGGTCCATAGTTTCTCCCAGGAATCAAGCCATGGACTTTCCATGGTGTCACAGCCTCCTTTGGATGCATCCACCTGTTACAGCATTGGATCCTCTACGGGCGGCAGGTGGATCTCTGCAGGTGGATCTCTGGGGTCCTCCATGGGCTGCAGGGCACAGCTGGTGGTGCATCACCATGGTCTGCACCATGGTCTTCGGGGCAATCTCTGCTCCGGTGCCTGGAGCAACTGCTCCCAATCCCTCTCCACTCACTGGGTGTCTGCAGAGCTGTTCCTCTCAGAGGTTCTCACTCTCATGTCAAGCTACAATTTGCTTCTGAACAATGACTTTTTCCCTTTCTTAAATATGTTATCCCAAAGATACCACCGTCATCACTGATAGGTGTTGTACTTGGACACAAAAAGAACCATGCAGACCCAGCTTAGTTCAAGACAGAAAAGAAGCCAGGAAAAAGCCCCCAGCTGTTTATTTTATTTCCTAGATATATGTTCCTAGGAATGACCGTGGATTGGAGGATGAGGTTACCACCTCTCCAACCACACTGGTCAAACGAAAAGACCATCAAACTTCTCCGCCTCAGGAGAAGGAATGAAAACAGAAAGGAACGGTTAGCCAAACATAACTGTGTTTACAGAAAGTGCGTAAGAACTCCATCACAGAAATGAAAACATCAAAAGACCGCAAATCTCAGGGTGACAGATAGGCTCATCCTTGGCCAGTGGCGGTTTCTTCATGAAGCCAGTTGGCGCTGGCTCCACTGGACTTAGAGGAGGCTTCTAGCAGCTTCTTACATAAACCACCACTGCAGCCCCCCACCACCAAAACCTTGCCATGAAAACCCAATAGAAGTGCATTCCTTTTGAAAAGCTTCATATGTTGAATGTGGTGGAAAGGAGATGAAGATCTGGCAGAGAATGCTGAGAGTTGTTCAAGGGACTGTGAATGCCCTTAAAAGCACTGACATGAAAGCTTTTGTGCTGAGAAGCAGCCTCTGATCCAGTCCTTGCTTCCTGGATTCTTGCCTGGCTGGATGGCTCCTTTCCTCTTATCTCTTTTATCTCCTCACAGATTCAACAGTTCAGCAGAGCAGAGAGAAGAGAATACTGAAAGCTCAACAGAATAAAGGGAAGTGATTTAGAGGAAAAGAGGCATGTAAAACATACACGAAAGGGAAAAATTCAAAGAAAATGCACATACGCAGGGACAATGGAGCAGGAAGTAAGATATGAAAAAAATTAAATAGAAATATATAGAGAGTTCTTTATGAAAAATAAAATATTAAAAGGCTGAACCCCAGAAGAAAAAAATTTGAGATTATCGCAAAATCTGAACTGGTTCCGTATGTACAAATACAAATGCCATCCATACCTTCATATACCAATTTTAAGTACAATTTTTCTTACATGCTTGACATTTTGGTTTTGGGCTCTTTTCCCTCCCTGTACCACTTGTCATGGTGAGGGAGATTTAAAAAGGCAAAATTTGCAGGTCTTCTACAATGTCTTTACAGAATGAGGAAGAGAACTGCTGTAAAACTTCTGTATATTAGGCCCATACTAATTACCTTGCACTCGACCCTCGTACTGTTTGCAGCTTCTCTTTCTGGTAACCCACATCACCTCTGTCAGTCTCTCTGCATTTGCTCTTTATCCTGAAAAAGAGGACAGGCAATTTTTCTCTTGTTCTCCATATGACCTGTAGGCCAATCATCAGTTTAGAAGAGATATTTTTCCTATTCTCAGTCCTTGTTCCTGACACTCAAGCTCCCCTAGCTGCTGTAAAAAGAATCTACAGGCAGACCAGTCTAGTTTCTTCAGGCTCGTGCTTCATTTGTGCTCGGTTTCTTTGTAAGAGGAGGGTGTATGCATGCTGGCACATGTAAATAATAAAGCCACTTGGGTCTGGAGAATCCCAAGTACAGATGGATTCTGAATAATTAATACTCCAAATCTCAACATGAGTCATTGGAAATTTTCATAGGCTGTAATCTTGCCTAAGTTTTGGTTGAGTTTTACAGCAAGAGCAGAAAATGATTATTCAAATAATCTTTTAGCACAATTTCACAAATTCTGTTATCATAGAAGCAAAGATATCATAAGGTCTCAGGCCATTCTCTCAGTGGCATAAAGTCCCAGGTCATTCCTTCTACTTAATATTTGCTTCCTTTTTACCATGTTCTTGTTTCTATATCTACCTTGCTATTACACTGGTCACGTCACGTTATGTGCCATGCTTGAAAAAGGAAAACCAGTATATTGTTGTGAGTGAAAGTGTAAAGACATTTACTTTACTGAAATGTGAATTTAAATAAATTCGGTTTTCCATTTAGAAAGAAGTATCAATGAAATAGTTATGTACCTTTCTCATCTCTGTGTTGCTGCTGCTTGGCATCAAATTTATTCAATACTCTCAAATCCAGACAGCTTCTATCACAATTTACTGGAACAGAAAACTAATCCAAAGGATCTGTCTACATTAATTTCAATAGTAGTTCTTATCAGGGGGTGGTTTTCAGGCAAATTCTTTAGTTTATTACCACACTTCCTTTTGCACAAATGCCTCACACCACACAAACTGAATCAGAAGATGCTCTCCAGAAATGCACTCCACCATTGCATTCAGTGAGCACTGAGGAACTGAGCTAATAAACCAATGAATTCTCAAAACAACCTGTAATACAAGAAATCTTTCTCTGCGCTAAATAGGTTGAAGAAATTAGGACACTTCTGGGTCAGAATAGGAGAAGCTTTAGTCAAAGCTACCAAGAAACTAATGCTAAAATATTAGTGCTAAAATGCAAGATTTTTCTGACCTCAGGGTTATTCTTACGCTTTTTTTTTTTAATTGATACATATAAAGGCAACACGAAATACATTCCAGCTTATTTATATAACTGAGCATGACTAGTAGTGGGATGCGCATAATCAGTTTCATCATAAATATTGCTGTAGTATCAGGGAATTAGTTCCATTCTTATGATTAAGTTAAATTATAATTCAATTGATTTGAAAATATTTTATTAAGTCTGAAATGGACCCCATTAAATGGAATACTGCCAGAGAAAGTAATTATGAACGTATTAGAAGTCAGAAGATATTTCCAGTTAATAGAACATGGCCTGATAAAAGGTGTCAAAGCTCAGTGAAAACTTGCCACTTAAAAGAATTACTCCAAAGACAAGCAAGAACAGAAAGATATTCTTAACTTTTCTTGGAGTCTGGATATTTTCATTTTCAGAGAATGTGACAGTCATATATCCATAGACAGTGAGAGGATTACGTGGTATAACATCAGCAGTTCTGTGGCAAACTTCTCTACTACTTTGCTGTTACTTTTAATTTTCACATTTGTTCATCAAAAACTCCAGCAAGTGGTTATATTCTTAGGTTTTTGCATACCAACTGCTGGTGAAAAAAGAAAAAAAGCATTATCCTGGTCAATCTACAAAATCCCCATTTCCCAAGGAATTAAAAAATGTTCAGGCTTTCTCTCCTACACTAGCAAAAAGTAACACAAATTATAAAATAGCCTATTGATAGAAAATTTCAGTAATTCTCTTTCGGGGGAAAAAAAAAAAAAGAAATCTAGTAGTTTTCTTTCAGAAAGCTTTTGGGTACTCCTGTCTCACAGTGAACAATAAGAAGGGCCTGGAAGTAGGGAAAGATCTCTCAGCAACGGGAATGCTCTGTATTTCATCCAAGAGAACTAGAACACACTTTTTCACCCCTATTCTGAAAAGAGGGAGATGAAGTCTTTGAGAAGCTTAGTCAGAAGTCAGACTTTCAGACTGTGTGCAAGGACTTGAAAGTACAGAAATGTTGTTTTCAGCCTGATGTCACTGGTAAAAAACTTCTTTTTACAAGTTTCTGGGTAGGTAAATTAGCAGCATGAGATGAGGTTTCCTGAATAAAATGTCTGGATTCGCTTTAAATATGCAAGCAAAGAAACATTCCTGTGAAATGTTAATGTTTTGTCAGACTAGTATATTTCCAGAGAACAAAAATTTTCTCTTTGTTAGCTTTCTATCAGCTGTCACAACTCTTACTGTCTTCCAAGAGTACTGTTTGATTAGTCCGAATAAATTTCACTTAAGGTGAAATTCAGCTGCCTGCACTGCAACTGCTGCTCTGACAGCTGTTCAAACCGCATATGTGCTGGCCTTGCCTATTAATGAAGGTACTAAAATCCCTTTGCACCTTCCTGTTTACCTTGCAAATATCCCTGATCATATAAAAAAGCATAATTCCAAGAATAATGTAGATATATCAAGTGGTGGGGAGAGAGGCATCTATCCTACGATCCTGTGTGTTTCTGGCTTTGGTGGAACCATTCCCCTTTACATAGATGAAGCAAAAGTCAGTAAAGGTCAAAGAAAAAAATACTGGTTTTCTACTTTCTGTGGAAAAATAATTGTTTAGTTTTAAAAAAGAAAGTATGTACACATATGTACATATACATGTGTATGTGTGCATACCTGTATGTGCATGCATATGCAGGGCTATTCTCCTTGTCCTCAAGCGAACTGTCAGTCTGGATGCCAAGTGATAGAAAATTTTCATTGCCTAATATATTCTACAGTCAGTGGAGGCAGACACCTAACTTCTGTGATTTGTCTTGCAATGTCAGAAAATGTATCTCTCTAGTTTGCTTTTATTTCCTAGTCATCAGATTTTGACAATAAGTATTAATATCTCCTAGGCCTTTTTGGTTAGTTAGTTTTGGTTTTTGTTTCTCTTGGTTTGGTTTGATTTGATTTGTTTTAATTAAATAAATAAATAAATTTATTCTCTTTCCAATCAAAAGAATGTAACTTTTGTGAGAAAAAGTTTGTTTCAGAGATCAGTGTTTATAGTAAGTTGGAAAAAATTCCATCAGACTTGCCTCCCTTTCTTCTGCAATTCTTTTCTTCCACATTTTCATAGGGTTAGTACCTCCAAATATCACTTACAAATGCTTCACTCTTGTAAGTCATGCAGTGTAACAGGACATTGTAATATAACCTGTAGGGTGCAAAATATCAGTTTAACATCCCTTGGTATATTAATCCACCCACTTGCATCTTGAAACTATAGCAGAAAATAAAACACACTTATAGAAATTCCATATGGAGCTCAGAGGAATCGTAGACCAAACAATACAAACAATACAGGCTGATACCACTATTTCTTTCTGTAGAGGGTGTGTTGGATTGTGTGATATGAGCCAAAACTATGGGCAAGTACAGGAAGGACAATTCTTAGCAGTGATGACACTATTAAGGAACCTCAAACAAGTAAACCAAAGAAATTTATCAAATATGGCTTTAAATGAAAAGAAATAAATTACTGAAGAACCCAGAGGATGCTATTCTAAACTTGGTGGCTGAGATTTAAATTGTTTTGTGGACCTGCCTAGGCATCTTTTTTCCTCCACTAACAATAGAGGATGAGTCGTCTAACTCAGTCTTTCCTTTAACTATTAAGGATCCTCAGTTACGTCTCTATCAGCACTGCTACCAATAGTGAGCTTCCCCATATTTCAATCTTACAAAAAAGGTCATTAAACAGCAGAAAAATATTCATTTTATTTGTCCTCAAGGAGTGAGTATTTGCTTCTTCCTTATCCACAAAAGCTCCAGAGTTTGTTAGTTGTCACAGGAGGTCATCCTCCTCTTGCTTATTATTTTTACTTAATAAGATTATATATATCACTTATCTTGTGTCCCAAGTATTCATTATCTTCTAAGAGTTGTTATTGCTATTGTTATCACTAACATGTAATATATGAAAAAAGTAAATAGCCCTACCAGACAACCAGAGAAATAAGAAATGAGACAAAGTCAGCTTTAGCATCATGCAAGGAAAACAAACCAACTAAAAGCAGAATTCCTTTGTTTGCATTGTCATTAGCTTCCTGTTTTGATAATTGCAAACTCCCATTTTGGAATTTACTTTAGTGTAGTCATCAAAGCGCGATGAAAGGAACACGATACAGAGGGTGTCAGTTTTGTCACAGAATAGACAGAATGCCTTTGATGTAGCAGTACTTTAATAACTGAAACTAAATCCACAAAATTTTCGATAACTGGACCCCCATAACACCCTCTAAAAATACACTAAAGAGACAGAGATATGTATTTCTATATAACAGTTTATTTCATTTTTTGTGTTGAACTGGAATCTTGTTTTTACGTATTGGGCACAAATCAGAGAAAACACAAGGGTACAAAAACAAAGACAGAAAATATCTCACACCAAAAAAAATTCCTCATGGTGCAGTAACCACTAAAAATGAGAGATCTGCTTTTTTTTTCCTGGTCATGAGTGTACTGCCAATATGAAAAGACTGCATGAGTATGAAAACAGTTTTTTAGCAAAGGAATAGAGAAAACTCTTTGAAAATCATCAGAACTGGATCAGAACTGTTCATTTATTAAGTGACAGTAATCTAAAAAAGAGGATTTTCACTGTTTTGACACTATGAAATATTAATCTTTGTAGGATTTTGAATGAATTTTTTCTTCTTCATAAAGTTTAGTATAAGGATCCAAACAGAAAAACCTAAAGAATGCTACCAATTCTTTAACAGCTAGTCGAAAGCTGTCTGGATATTGTCCTTGGGAACCCTGCTATTATCCTTGGGTGACACTGCTACTGCAGGGGAATTGGAACTGCTATTTGAACACTGCTAAAGGTCCCTTCCAGCCTCAGTGATCTGTGATTCTGTGAACCTTTCTGGTGATGTATGTACATGCAAACATACAAGCACACATAAAGAATATATTAAAAAAATTCATAATTAAAAAAAAAATATTAGATTACTAGTAAATGAAAAAGCAGAGAAGTTGGAAAGGATGGTGAAATTGTGGAAGCTTAGAATACCTGTATGTGCAAAGGTAAAATATTATTAGATCAGAAAGAAATTGCTATAAAGCTAACAAGTTTATTCTAAAAAGAGCCTTTCACAAAAATACTTAGCAATGTCAAGTTAATGCTTCAATAAAAAACAAAGATAAAAATTTATGGGCTGTACTCTATTTACGCTTTAAAATTCAGAAAGCTTCTCTTATGTTATGTATAAAAGTTGAATCAAAATGCACAATACACATCCTGGTCTCCTGGGATCTATATAATGGCACTGGAGCTTGGGTTTTTATTTGGAGGTATTTAGCAAGTCAGAAAAAGGAAAGGATGACTAGAAAAGCTGTATAAGATTAACCTCAGTCCACCATCATTTGCATGAGGAAATGGAGAATTGAAAGTAGAAGTGAAAAATAAAAATCCACCACTACTAGAAAATTTTCATAATTTCTAGTGTCTATCCTCCAAAAGTCCATTCATTCAAAGTCCATTCAAAGAAAAAGTTGTCTTAATAGATGATGTGCTTTCCTGGCTATTTTGTGCTTTCTAATAGTTTCTTCATAAGCAGTAATTTTATAATTTTATAATGTTGAGAAACAATCTGGAAAGGTTGTACTGGAAAGAAGCAAAATGCACTGGGGTATTTTAAAGCTGGCTCTCAGTACAGCACTGACCAGAATAATAGGAAAAATAATAAACAAAACAAGTGCTAGGAGTGTTTTCTCTCTTATGTTAAAGTAATTTTTAAAGATCATAATTTTTTGAGAAGGAAGCCTGTGAAGCTATCAGAATAATTTCATAATCTACACTTTATTAGATTCAACACAAGGTAATCTAGTATAGAAAAATTCTCTCGCACATGTTCATAAACCTGTCATTTCTGTATGTTCACCATTGATTGTGATGTTATTGCTTTACTCTTCTTCAGTACCAATCATCTTTGGATCTCAAAAAACTTTGTGAACAGTAATGAAAGAATATAATAATAAAATGTAAGTTGTTTCAAAATATTTTTTCTTTCATGTTACCATCTGTACCTGCTCAAAGAAAGTACATCCCCACAGTCTGTGGTTTTCCAAAACAGATTTTTGGTAATAGTACATCTAATGTTATGTTAAATATTGCTTTAATTTTGCTTAGTGCTTGTATGATAACACTGAACAATTTAGAAGATTTAAATTATGTTTTTCTCTGGAAAGTGGTTTGCCTAATTCAGAGCTTTAAAGAGGCAATCTCTTCTTGTTTTGGGCTCATATAGACCTTGGATTCTTCCTGGTTTCAACAGTATGATGCAGTCTTCTATCAGAGAGAAAATAGACACACACAAACACAAACAGACATACAGATAACCACATGAAGAGAAAATTATTGCAGAACCTTTTACAGCCACCCATTTTCAGTACAAGTCTCATCAAAGAAAAAGGATTTGAAGAAGTAATAGTTCTGAATCTGATGAATTTTGAAGTCATGTCTTTCATATTTCAATAAAATTATATAAACAGCTTTTAAAATAAAATTATCCTTTAGATTTTGTCTTGTTCTATTTTATTGAAGCACATCTCTACTCAAACATTCATTTGAGCAGTGAAAAGGGATTTCCCACATGCAAGGTGCTCTGATGGCCAATGTATTAGGCTGAATGTTAAAGGAAATAAAAAGCACTGTAGTAATGCTTACAGGAAAAAAATCATGATTTCTATTATACTTGTGTCAGAAAATATTTTGGCTTGTGTTTAGAAAGCACAGGCCAAAGTTTCAGTGTATTCACTGAAAGTAGTGCAAATGTGCTGAGCTCAGTGGGGTGGCATAGTCTTGCTGTGAGCAGAATTAGGTCTTGTGGCTACTGCGACTCATAAAAGATAAAATATATAATTCGTAAGACAGTGCTATTGTACTTGGTTGACAATGTCTAACTCATAAGAATTAAGATCTTTAAAACACCAAAGACCTTTCAGCACAAAATGAATGGATATAGGATAACCAGTTCTTATATTGGTTTTCATGTAATTGTTTGCATTCTGTGATACCTTCTTTGCTAGCATATTTAATTATCTTATTCAGAATAAAAGAGATGTGGGTACACCTATCTGATTTCTGACTTCTATTAATATGCTTTCAGGATGATAGCCTCTGATATGTAGTTATCAGCCTATCAGTAAAAACAGTGATTATTTTGATGACTCTTGCTTAACAATAAAACATTGCAATGTTGGAAAGTCAATTCTGGACACAATATTAAGATGGTAATGGAAGATTTATGCTGGCTTGCTGGGGGTGTTTTGTTCATATGCCTCATCCAAAGACCCAAATTTTTACTTAATCATAGAATCATAAAATATCCTGAGTTGAAAAGGACTCACAGAGATCATTAAGTCCAATTCCTGGCCCTGCACGGGACAGCCTCAAGAACCACACCGTGTGCCTGAAAGATTTGCTCAAGTGCTTCTTTAACTCCAACAGGTTTGGTGCTATGATCACTTTCCTGGGGAGTCTGTTCAGGTGCCCAAACAGTCTCTGGTTGGAGAACCTTTTCCTAATATTCAACATAAACCTTCCTTGATGTAGTCTCATAATGCAAAATACAACCCCAAATACCCAATATTAAACAAGTTGTAAAAATTAATAGTGGCAGCTTTGAGTTACACCAGTTGCAAACAGTTAATTTACAAAGATTCATCAAACAAATTAGATACTTGCTTTAATAATTAATCAGCTCTGTCTTACACTCTCTGTAATGCATTTGATTTCATTAAATGCCCTTGTATAAATTTTAGCTTAGAAACTATTTCATCCTATTTTATCTTCTTCTAAAATCATTATTTCCTTCTTTCCCCTCTGCCTTTTTATTTCTTATTGATTTTATGTTACATTTAAAACAATTTTTTTTGCATTAAACCTCTAAAACAAACTGAGTTGGGACATTTGCATTGGTTTTCCATTTGAAAACAACACAGGTGTGAATAAGATAATTCATACTTAGGAAATTTTGAACTAAATGCCTGGTTGCAGGAATTAAATGTGTGCTCATTAAATTAGGTAGAGCTAACTTCACACAATCACAGAATTACACAATGATTCAGCTTGGCAGGCACCAGGGATGATCATCAAAATTCCCTGCTCAAGAATGTTCACCTAGAACAGGCTGCCTATAACCATCCCCAAACAGCTTTTGAATATCTCCAGGAATGAAAACTTCACCACATCCATGGGCAGTCTGAGCCAGTACTCGGTCACACTCACCGTGAAAAAGTGTTTCCTGATGGTCAAGCAGAACCTCCTGTGTTTCAGTTTGTGCCCATTGCCTCTGATCCTGTCACTGGATACCGCTGACAAGATCTTGGCTCCATCCTCTTTGCACACAACATACTCATGGGAAAGGAAGAGGAAGAGGAAGAGGAAGAGGAAGAGGAAGAGGAAGAGGAAGAGGAAAAGGAAAAGGAAAAGGAAAAGGAAAAGGAAAAAAGAAGGAATATTTTCCTCTTTTAAGTATTTAAATATGTTTATTTCTGGAGAAGGAAGAGAAAAGCTAGAAAGAGGAAAAGAACCATATGAAATGGTGCATACATAAAAAATTAGAGGAGCCACATCTTACCTGTGTGCAAATGACCAAAACAACAAACAGATTTTTATTGCAAGAAAAGCACTTCTGAGTGTAGAACATAAAAACTTTAAACATGTTCTTGTGGCATTGTCTAGGTTTTCAATTCTTTCAAAAGAGTATTACATTTTCCAGCTAGCTTCTGTGTCAACATGTAGAAGAAGACATTGAAATTATTGCCATCGTACATGACCAATTCAAGTTAGAAGGTAGTACTTCCAGGATTTTATGCTCCAAAAACTTACATTTTGAAGGATCAAACCATCTGTTTTGTGTAAATGTTTAAGCATGGGAGATTACCAGTGCTAATGCACCTGCAGCAGTCCATCATGCTTTAGCACATGGCAATTTTCAAAAGGGGCTATTCTGATCTGATATTAGGGGAAAAAATATCTATGGTGGGTAGAGTCAAACTTTGGAAAGGATTTCCCAGAAAGACTGTAGAATCTCTTCTCTCGGACATATTTGAAACTCAGCTGAACAAAGCCCAGAGGGACCTCCAAACCGCCAGTTGAACCAGATGACCTGGCCGTCTGGAAGTCATTCCCAGGTGACGTTATTTCAAGATTCTATGTTTAACTAGCAACGATATCAGCATCTATGGATTTTTCAGTTCCTAAATTTAAGCATAATACTTGCTCTAACCCTAACCGTAATAGTTTCACTATTACACACTAAATTTTTTCATAAGATGAACCAGTTTCAAAGAGTGTGTGCGCCTTAAAATGGCTAAATAATTGCAGTGTAAAAATTATTACAGCATTTTTGGTGCTTCCCCTAATTATCACTTCTGGAATATATTCATAAAAAATGACTCTCATGTATTATTAATATAACTCCTCTAATTGCATTCATACATAAGTAATTATAAATGTTAAGTTTATTCATTAAATCTAAAAGATTGAGAGAATAGCTGACATTCAAAGAAGTTTCACAAGACTAAGCAGCAGCTTAGGTAAAAAATGTATACAAAAATCTACAAAAATTACTGGTATTTAATTGTTATGTTTATTTCTTGAGATACCTTCAGAATAACACATGTATAAAGTTTTCTGGTTTTATTAGGAAATCTTCTCTTAGAAAACCCCCTACTGCATTCCTAGAATAGCTGATAGGTTTTCCTTTTATTATATGACAATTTTTATATTTTGGCAATACTTTTTGGCAATATTTTTTCCTACCGATTAATTAAATACAATCTTAGAAATCTTAGCCACAAAATCAGACACTGAAATTGAAGAGAAAAGAAATATAGTCAAGGACAAAGATGAAGGCATCATTAGGACCACAGCACTTCTCTAGACTCTTTCATAAAGACAGGGCGAGTAATCTCAGCTAGAGGTGTGGTATTTAATGCAGAACTAATTTCCTTGGTTTTGGTTCCAAGATGTTGTCCCAGTTTGAGACAAAATTCAGAGGAACATCCAAATTTGAACATCCTCTCTTAGAAGGCAGGTTACAGCCACCCCTCCCCCACCAGGTTTGGGAAGAAATTCCTCAGAGGAAAGGAAAAGGAGAAAAATATTTATTTAACAAACACACAGGAAAAGAATAAAAATGTTAAATAATAAAACCTATCTCTTTGGAGAGAAACCTGGGAAGATTTTAAAGTCCTTTCTGTGGGTGTGGTCTCTCTCCTCCTCCTCAGAGCTGGGTTGGCCTGGGCCCCCTCTGGGCCTAAGGTGGAAAGTTTTCCCAGTGAGTTCTGGTGCTCTGATACTGTTGAAACAGCCCAGAAGAGAAGAAGGGAAAAGCCGAAGTCCCAGAAAAAACTTAACTCCCCATCTCTTTCCAAAGAAACAGAGCCTAAAAGCTGGCTGAAAAGCAGGAAGGTGCTTTCCTCCACTCGTCTCCCTGCAGCAGCTATCTCTGTGTCCTTGAAGCACAAACTGTTCTGAAAAGTTCCCGTATTATTTTTCTCTCTCCCCTCTCGGGCTCATTTTAAGGGCACAGAAAGGCACGGGATTAATTTCTGGGAGATATGAGATTCAACATCATAATGTCACCCCAAGACAGGTGTAAACAAGACAAAGTAGTCTTCTTCCTTTGTCAGTGGCAGAGGAGGTGGTGATATAAAACAACATTCTTTGCTGTTCCTCACATCTCTGACTACAGCATCAAGAACAGTCATGAATCCATTGCTTTTGACTGGTTCTACCCTTTCCCTCTTTCCTGTAGCTGGTGCATGCCAGGAGACTTCTGTTTCAGTCTCCCAGAAGAAGGTAGGAGATGTGGGAATTGGTGTGGGAAGTTGATTACAGAATAGAGCCCTGGAACATAAGTTAAAGCAAAGAAGGAAAAAAGAAAGAACAAGGTCTGCTCCCAGAGAAAGTCTTGACTTCATCTTCCTGGAATGTACACCGGACTATGGTCCAAGTCCCGTTTCTAGCACAGCCTTTCCTTTTCTAACATGCTCAGTGGGTGCTCTAATACTTCCAACTCACAGACTATGAAACTTGCTCTGGTAGTGCCACCAAACAAAATTTTACTGCCTCTGTTGGAAGGAAAGGGTTAAATGCTGAAGAACGGCAAGGAGGATGTTAGATTCACTCAAGTGACCCTGCAGCTGGGAATGCTAAGGCCTGGAAAATAAGTGTGGGAACCCCCATATATTATGCCTACAGCTGTTTATCCTCTCTTTTGAGAAGTAGAATCTCTGTGTAGAGATAACAGGTGATTATGGAGGCACTCTCATGGACATTCTTGAGCTCCCTGTCTTGGGGATCAAGAGGGAGATCAGCGGAGATCAGAGCATGGTGGTAAATTACATGTGTGCGGGCCCTCGATAAATGGGTGCAAACAGCAGCCTTGCCAACTCCCAGGATGGAATGATCCTGATTGTGCCAGCATTCCCACTCGTGTCTCTCTGCCAGGTGCTGCTTTGGGATCCTCCAGTTAGTGAGGTAATGAAATAAATTTACTCAGTTTCAGTCCTGGCTTTTTGGTTTTCCTGGCTGCCTGCCTGTGTCAACTCATACCCTCCAAATATTCTTTTCTTATTTCTACTGTTCATAGACCTAATTCAGCAAAGGACCTCCATTTCAGTGTATACCTTAGCACATGTTTAAATTTAAGAATCCTAAATACTTGCATAGCAATTAGCCTAAAGTGGTGCTTTAACTAAATACCTGCTAAGCTCTTTTGCTGAACTTCTGCTTGAGACTGATATTTTGCCAGGGAAAATATTCCCTGGACTTCAGAAGAGTTTCACTGTGTTGTAAATGAAGTTAGTATTTGACTTTGATGAAAGACTGCAAAGAGGTTGGAGAAATAAATGAAATGTCTGACTCCAAAGAAGTCAGAGAAATAAGTATGTATAATGGATGAAATTCTGGCTTCACTGAAGTCGAAGACAAAATTGCTATAGAATGCAATAGAGTAAGGATTTCATGTCACATCTTTAGACTCACTGTCCTGGACAGAGCATCAGGCATCTGACTCCTCTCTTCTCCCTTGTGTTGAATAGTACTTTATAAATAGACTGGATGTAGTCAATAGCACCATTTGAAGAAAGGCATCACTCAGCATGAATAAAGGTGATTGAAAAACAGCTATTTTTACTAATGAACATGTTTTTAACTGCCAGAGCTAGGAAAATTACAGTAAATAGAGGACATTTTTGCAAATGGAAGTATTCCTTTTTTAAAATCCATTTTTGCTGACCGTAACTAAAAATACAAAAATATGCTTTTTTTCACCCTGCAAAACTATAAATAGTGAGATACAATATTTTGCTCCACTTCACAAAAAAAGCTATTATAAAAAACCCATTACCTAAAAATATTATAATTATTATATAAATTATATAAATTATTTTTAAAACAAATCTATATATATGGTATAAAATTTATGATATATGAGATATATAGATATAAGTAATATCGTATGAAATTATTATATGAACTCTTTAGGAAAGAAACCCAAACCTATTATATAAAATACGAAGGCAAGTGCCAGGTCCTGCACCTGGGGAGGAATAATCCCAAGTACCATTACAGGCTGGGGCTGAGCTGCTCAAGGGCAGTTCTGCTGAGAAGAACCTGGGAGTACTGGTGGATGACAAGTTGACAATGAGCTGACAGTGTGCCCTTGCGGCTCACATTTCAGCAATGTTAGATGTATTGAGAAAATACTTACAGATACAATATCTCCTAAATATAGAGGAAATGTACCGTGGTACAAGGGTCCATGCTGTCAACACTGGAGCTGCTTGGGTCTTAGCAGGTTCCATGGCCTCCAACATTTTGTGGGATGTTTTATACATTTCACTCTAACTGAACAATTGGGCTATATCCATAATATTGCTATTGGCTTGAAATGGGAATCTGACATCATTATCTGAATGATGGAGCAGAGTCCCCTTAATGGTTGTGCTGGAAACGCATACTGAGACTGGCTGATTCCATAGGGTCATGCTGCCATCCAGGAGACCACAACAAGCTGGAGAAATGGGATGACAGGTTTCTCAACAAGAAAGTTCAACAAGGAAGAGTGCAAAGTTCTGCATCTGGGAAGGAACATGTCATGAACCAGTACAAACTGGAAAAACATCTTTGCAGAGAAAGACTAGAGGGTTCTGCTGTATATCAAGTTGAACATGAGCCAGCAAAGTACCCTTGTGACAAAGAAGACAGATGGTACCTGAGCTACAGTAGGAAGAAGCCACAGTTGTTTCCACAAACATTCAAAAACTGACTGGACACTGTCCTGGACAGCTTGCTGTAGGTGGCCTTACTTGAGCAGGTACATTTGACCAGATGACCTCCTGAGGCCCCTTCCCAACTCAGTCATTCTGCGATTCCATGATTCTGTGATATCCCTTCTGAAAATATACAAAAATAATATTTATATCCATTACATAGATCATATTACATTATTTATTGTATAGCATATACTATATTACACTGTATATTCTAGAGCATATACTATGTATATTATTTTAAATATGTACTACTAAAATGATTTTATATTATTATCTTGTTGTGAAAATTAAAATCCACACCAGTTATTTGCTGGTTTTGTTCCTGTTGTGGAAAGTCTGTACCATATTTTCTTCAAAAAATAGGTGTGTGTATTCCAAAACTACTTTTTATTTTTCCTAAATTCACACAGCAACAAAGAAACAAAGTGGTTTCTTTGGCTTCTGAGGTTTAAAAACAGGAAAAGCTTTAAAGGAAGCATGAATCGGAGTCAAAGAGAGTCATGAAGATAATAGAAACAAAGACAATGCTTCACTACCTTCTCTAACAGTTCTAAAACTGAAAATGAATTGCAAAGAGCAGGAGCACTATTCCCTTCATTGTAATACATTAAAGTCTTATGAGTTATTTTCTGTCTAGATATAATAATCAAGCATTTTAGTTAGCACTGTAAAAAGTAAAAGATATTTCCTTAATGAGAAACCTCTATAGTGTTATACAAAGAAGAATATTAACAGAATACGAAAATATC
The DNA here is from genome assembly GCA_013397725.1 of Rhagologus leucostigma. Lineage (NCBI taxonomy): Eukaryota > Metazoa > Chordata > Aves > Passeriformes > Rhagologus > Rhagologus leucostigma. The sequence continues at coordinate 9,470,819 of VZTD01001045.1, forward strand.
AAGTGATGGGGAAAAGACAAAAAATAAAACTCTTTATAATTTTAAGTTTCAGTAGAAACTGCAGTGAACTGTAAACATTGCAGAGCATTAAAAATCTACTTTAGCTGCATGAGTGTGTACAGACATAACACTGATATGCAATATCATACTAGAAGCCCCAGCACAAAAATGGTTAGGGTTTAACTCATCTCACTGATACAGCCAACAGTGTAGAAATCCCAGGTTTTGCATACTATCTGATTTATTTATTTATTATAATTATCAATTAAAATATTTTTGTAGAGTTGTTGATTGGATTTTTATTTTGGACATATACCTTAGGAGATGAATCAGTATAATTTTGAAGGTACTTTCTGGAGCTACTTGTCACTAAAGCCAGTGCTGGTTGTATTAAGTATCAGGCAGAGAGTACAGCAGAAAAAATTAAAAGGAGTTTCCTTTCCATCTTCAGTATTGTTTTCTTCCTCAACCCTTATACTCTCAACCATTTTTTACCTTTGCAGCCCAGCACTTTTGCCTCCTATCTTGGACCTTGGTGAAGTTTAAATTTCCATAGCCTGAATATGTTTCTAAGGAGGATATAAAGAGTTAAAGACAAAACAGTTGATATTATTGTTAAAAACTGATAGGTATTCACCAATTTGTTTGGAAAACAAAGCCATGCTCCAAATCTATTTCCGATGTTAGAAATGACAGTGGTACCAGCCTGAACGAGAAATAACTCTCAGAGAACATAATGAGCAAGATGCTCGTTATTTGTTACTTGTTTGGTTTTTTTCATAAAGAAGCTTTGCATGCACATCTTTTTTGCATTTCCCGAAAAGTTCTGCATTCTGCCTCCAAGGACATGCCTTGAAATAGTAAAATGTGGTGAGAAAAATATCCCTCTGCCTGTCTTTCAAGTGATGCGGTCCACAGATCTGTTACAATGAATACTTCAGCTTGCTCACAGACTTTGGGCAGAACTAGACCTGTCAATCACCTGTCATGAAATACTTCCTAAAGCACAAAATAATTCTTATCTACTTTTCTGAAGTACAGAGGTTGTTTTAGTATATGCTGCAGAAAATACACAATAACTGCTTCTACTCTAAAACATGGTAACTTCCACCTAAATATGTTAATAGATCTAAATATTTCAATAATATTTTCTAACTTTATGCTGCATTAATAATTTATATGGATAATACCGTTTATCTGTAGTTAGTCTTACTTAAAGAGAAAAAAATGCTTAGGTGAGCACATCTATATTAACCTGTACGTTGTTATAAAATCCATAGACACATTGTAGTAGAATTTTTATGGGAATGATGTCATATCTTTATGTGGACTCCTAATCTTTAAATATATGCGTGTCAATTCCTTAGGTAACATAAATCTCTCTCCTACTTTCTCAACGCCGCTAATGTTCGTGGAAGAATTCCGTTAAAGGACAATAAACAGAATAGGTTAAGATGAGAAGATCAATATACACATACTGCTGAATTAATAGATATTTGCTAGCTCTCAAAAGAGGCCACATAATTACTCTGCTTTAAAAAATGACTTTAAAGCTCAACTGAAGGAGAAACTGAATCTGCTTATGTAATCAATGCTATAATACTTGCAAAGGACTGCTTGTCTAAATTAAAAGTACAAGATCAGTGCATATCTCAATTTAAATAAATAGACAAAAGTTTCAGTTATAATGGTGCACAGATTGAATATGATTCTCCATTCATATGCCAGATAAAACCATCTGGCACAGTATGACTCATGGTCCTGCAGTCAAATTCTCTTACCTCACTGAGAAATGCCTAAATAGCGCACTCAATTTACCTAGTAGGGTTGATCTCTAATCTGCACTAAATTCAAATATTTCCTGTGTGATTTTTAGGACACAATTAGTTGGTCAAGGTCAAACTAGTAACAGAGACCAAGCTAAGAATTAAACAGTGTGAACGATCCACACCAACACTACATCCTGTTTAGCTTACAGTTAAAGGTATAAATGTGCACATACAAGTCTATTAGGATGCCTGTCATAGATAAGTATACAAATATATTCTGTAGAGATTTCATAACGTGCAGGATGACTGCCCAAGGACATACTGCTTAAGCTTAGAGTTTTGGAAAGTATATGTTCCCAAGATACATATGTTTGTAAGGATTGTGTATAACTTTGTTTCTTTACTAGGCTGACAACATTATCTCTGAAAGATGTGATTTTTTTGCTTGACACTTCTGTGTAATCCCAATGATGTCCTTCTGGAGAAACTTGAGTTCATTTCTTTACTAATTTAACAAGGTTCTGCTTCAGCCAGTGGGATATGTTTATTTTATTGATTTACCTTTTGGGATCATCAAAGGCAAGAATTACCTCATACACTCATAAAGGCACAGTATAACCCTTCTGTGGTGCTTGGGCATATAAAGCTGTAGAGTTAAGCGAATAAAACTTGAGAACAATAGCATTTAGTGTTAGAAAGACAGACAGTAACTGACTTTCTATTCCAATCTTTTATATTGTCCAGCTGCTCTGGTACAGTCAGATCCTACCCTGAAGGGTAAACAAATCTTTTACAGACCATCTTAATGAAACTGGGAGGTGAGATGTTGTACCTTCACAGCCTGGTTCTAGGCTCATGTGCTGGACCTAACTGGGAAGGCTATGCAGAGTAGATATCATCTGGAAATCTCTGTAAACATTGGAATCTCAGAGCAGTAAACTGAGGCATTTTAAAGAAGTTCACACTAAACATGTCTGAAAGGGAGCAGAGAATCCTAACAGCTAAATTCTGTAAAAGTGAAGAATGTCGTCCAAAAAGGAAAGGAATCTTGATAAAGAAGAAATCTACGAAGTACTTTTCTATATCACCATTGTTTATGTTCAGTTTATTATTTAGTCCAAAATCACATAATTCTCAAGTATTAATTCTGTATATTCAAACCCAACCTACCCAACCCAATATTGTCACAAAATCAGAAAAATTTACATGTATATTTAGTTGATATCATTGACACATCTACAGGAATGAGGGTGTGCAGGAACTATCTATCTGACACTGTTTTCATCAACTATGACCCCTAGGCAAACAGTCTTTGTTGGGTGACAATTCTCTGACCCTACAGATCTGGGAGACATCAGTAGGCATGCACTGCAAGTAAGCTCATTTTCTGCAGTTGGGTTACAACAAGGTTGCTGCATCAACTCACTGTCTAGTTTAGATATCCTTCTGGATACACTTTAAGTGTAGCCAAAAAGACATATGTTACACCTGTGAATGAAAGCCTTCTCAAATCTATAGAAAAACCTCATTTCGCACTATCCTTCATGTACTGTTGCAACTTGCTTTCTATAGATTGTATCATCCTACAATGACTGTTGGCAGTCTTCTCTGTCTCTCTTTACTAACGAACTTTAAACACACACACATTCCTTAGACTCCTTTTTAATCATTCTTGGCAATACAGCTGTTTACAGGACTGGCTGTTGTGATGTTTCCTTGTCATGTTTGTGTTTGAGTGTTCTAGAAATGTTATGTAAGCTCCAGACTTATCCTTCTTGCCTTATTTCTGTATCTGGTTTTTGATCTAGTAGTGCACAGTTCTTCACAACACTGTCAGAAAAACACCAAGGGACATTAATTTAAAAAAAAAAAAAAAGAGATGCTGTAAGTATATTTTCAGTTATTTGCATGAATTCATAATATTTTCTGAAGTTTTATGTTCTTGAATGTTAGGACTTAGAACTATCTAATTCTAGGCCTTTGCAGAATTATTTTGACTTTGGTTCTTATCAGAAATCCATCTTTTAAAAGAAAATAACATTTTATGGTATTTTGGGAGCACTGATAGAGCCTTAACAACAGCACTGTGACTGTGAAATGCAATTTTTGTTAATTGCTACTGCTTATGTGTAAAACTGTCTGTTCATATGACACAGCAAAATCTACAGGAATAGGTTTAATATGTATTGAGTCATGGAGGTGTTGGATCAGTACGAAAACGGTAAATCCCCCTCCCCCCAAAACAGCCAAGTAAAATTTAACACTAAGTAATGGTACTTTCTTACAAGACTCCAGAGTTCATGTGCAACAGTGTTTCTTTTAAAAATGGTCACTTTAACAAGACTATCTTTGACATGTATCGGGAAGTATGTCTCCATTAAAGTAATGTAGATATTACACCTCCTTTCCACAGTGTTTCCTGACATCTCAGCTCTCACTGCTGCTTCTCCAGTGTGGCAAGGTTAGTCAGGTCTGAATTCGGTATAAATGAAATAAGGAGGTTCATCCCACTGCTGAAAAAAACATTGATCTGTTTGAAAACGTATTCGACCATCCCTTCTTGTAAGGAAGGATCAGATAACTAAAGCTAATGTAAAGAGCTGGCTAATATCATCTGGTCGAGAATATTACTATTTCTCGAAGACAGGAGAACAAGTAAAGAAGAACTCTTTGAATCTCTTCCCCTCCCCCTCCCATTTTTCTTTATCTTTCCCTTTCTCTCTTTCTCTTGATGCTCATTCTTTTGCTTCCTTCACAGGCTAGGACTTCGTATTTCTCCCTCCTCTGTTGCCACCTAGAGGAGAGCAGAGCGAAGAGCTGGTGCCAGAACACACACGAGGATAAACCAGGACATGGTCCAAAATGAAGCTGGGTGGATGAACTTCTGTAGGGATGTGGGAGCACATGTACTGCTGGATGCACAGGTGGGAAACAGCCCCCACAGCAGAGCCTTTTAGTCCATAAATTCTCCTAAAAGTCCAAACAGGAAGGGCTAAAATATTATTTCCTCATCTGTTCATTAATAATAGTATTGTTCCTGAGAAAACTCTAATCTATATGTTTACAACCAAGGGATTTACATGCATTATATACACTATAGCTTTAATCTGAGGTATAGACTTACATGGTGACATACCTGAGGAGTTCAAAGAAGCTTTGCAACAAAGACTTCTGCTGCTAGCAGCCTGTGCTGTAGGTTAACTGTTAAGTAAAGAGGGTAGATTAATTTATAATGAAAAAGGATCAAGATAATCCAAGAAAGTCAGGAATCATATCAGAGATAAACAATCCTACCCAATTTTTTACAGCAACTGGATATCTTGATTACTCAGTTTCTACCACAGGAAAAGACAATTTGAAATACCTTACAAATTGGAAGTATCTACCAAAGAAAACATTCAGCTTCTGTCCAGATTTCAAAGGCAGAAAAATCAATCAATGCAGATACCAGCAAGATTTGGTAAAATGCTTTCGCAACACCAAAAATGTTAGAAACAACAACAAAACCCCCCAAATGCTAAACAACTGAGAAAATGCTGTTTCCTACCCAACAGATATCAGAAATATCTCATATAATCAATGTATGAGATGGTATCATGTGCTCATTAAAAAAAAAAAAAGCCAATATGTTGCATTCACTGATTTGAATATTGAAAAATAAACTTCTGCTTGATTTCAGATCTCAACACTTTCCAGTTTTGTAGTGGTAGTCTTGGTGTATCTGCTATTATTGTTATTGTCACTTATAATGTGATATAAATTATTGTGAATTAGTGGAATCCAATTTTAAACTGTAAACTTTAAAATTAAACTATTCTGTATTTCCAGAAATGTTTTTTGAAATGCATTTGCTATATTCAAGTCCAATTTATTCTCATCACTAATCTTTCATTGAAGACAAAACAAAAATTAGACATAAGCTTAAGCAAATTTAGCACCCTTTAAAAATTTTGGATATGCCTTTCAAATTAAAAGAGAACATTCAAAAACCCTTCACAAAGTAAACTATATTTAATAAAAGTGTGCTGTGCTTTTTGGGGGTGTCAAACACTTTAAATTCAAATGTCTGATAAGAGTGTTAATGGGTTGAATGCCATCAGATTTGCAGCTTATGGTAGAGAAGCAAGTTTGACTTCTTTTTTAAAACAAATTGATATTTAACCTTTACAGCTATTCAAGGCCTCCTATTGCTGACAGTTGCACTTGTTCCACGTTGACTGAATTTTAAACAAGTCAGTAATACTTCAGGTTTTATCGCAGCTATTTACTAGAGTGCAAACAGTGACCTCCACATGACAGCAGCTGAAAAACGCCTTTTTGAGCCGTTGATGCTGTATTGCACACACTATGCTCAGCTCCTTAAAAGTACTTTGCCAGTTCAATACCTAATATTTCCTGGGCTTTTCTTTTTCAGTGGAATTATCAGACTCAGATCAGAAGCTCAGGCTCCTTATGAGATTTGGTTGTTTAATACAAGATTTTTAAACAACTGATTGTCTATGTATATTGTCAAGGACAAATAAAAAATAAAAAGTAGAAAATAAAAATAGACTCAGTTTATGGAACTATCAAGTTGATAGGTCTTTAAACTTACAGCAGTGTTGACTTTGTTCCAATACCTCAGACAACTCTAAGCAAGCAAATCTTTGCACAGCACGATGGAATAGACATGACACCTCAGTCTTGCATTTGTGAAAAACTGGCTTCAGGCTTGTTAGACCTTCCTCAGATTTAGTTTCTTTCTGGAACAGTCTTCTAAAAGGTTGAGTAAATAATGTATTAGAATGGAGGCTACTAAATTTATGAAAGGAATTTTGTGCAGTTGTGTCTGATAATGAGAAGGGACAGTATTCAATGGTCTAAGATCAACTTTCCTCTTGAGAACATCTGCCCTGTGACAGTGAATGCTCGTATCACTTTGCTAGTGCAGATTAAGTCATTACTAGGAGTTTTTCTGCGATGTCCTAAATGAGCCTACAAATGCTTTAGAATTAGGACCTCCTGACATGATAGAGGAACAAGAATCCTGTTCCTATTTGAGCTTTCTAATTGAACAGAAGTTGCGATGTGTGCTTTGCCTAAATACACTACTTGAAAACTACCTGGTGACTGGAGCAAAACAGTAGTACAAGTATCTAATTTGTGATAGCTTGTTTCATAGGAGTATTTGATAATCTGATTCTACAAATAATCTCTCTGAAACAAATGCCCAATTTCTGTATCTCAAAGACAAAAAAACAGTTGCAGTGTCTTAGATGCATTTTTCAGGGGATCAAACACCAAGTCTTCTGTTGAGAAAGACATGTCTCCAAAGAGTTACTCGTGGCTTCTACATGCTGAACAAGGGATTATCCATGGCTAATAGGCCATATATGGTGAAGAAGTGTATTTCCAGCTATGCTTAAGGCTTAGGAGTCTTTTTTATTGTTTCAGTTGTGAGTAATTTTGCAAGATGAAGGGAAAGACAGCTATCCGAATAATTAGCCTTTTTTTTAAGCTTGTGAACTTGCCTCAGACTGTTTTATTAGTGATCTCTAGCAAAGGATGATCTGGACTCCTTTCCCAAAGTAAAGGACTTGACTAAACATAGTTCCTTTTTTTATCTGTCACTACTGCTGCAGAACTACTCCTCTTTTGAATAGTTAGAACACTTGCCCAGGAAATAGAAGATGTGCTCAATTTCCTTTTTAGCTTCATCCCCTACTTCACAAGGTCATGCTCACTCTGGTGGATTATAGAACAAGACAGACTGAAAAGGACAAGAGAAAATGGAATGCTCCTCTTGCGTTAGCTCACTGTGCAGGCAGAAATGCAGGATTTATGTAGATAAGAGAAGATCAAATAAATATAAACCTAAACATCTGGTGGTTATAATTCTGAAACCCCTCAGGTTGAACTTAGGTCTCTCTTCTCTCACTTAGGAAGTGAGTGCTTTAATAACCATGCTGACACATAGAAGTGTGTGTGACCCTTGCTGTACATTAATTGTTGCTATTAATATGGGTATACTTCTACAACTTGGGATGTAACTAGAAGTAGACCTAAGTGGTTCTGGAAGTTTTAGTTCACGATGGAAATAACTTTTGACTACTTGCAAGTGAGCCTGCCTGTAGAGCAATCAGTATAAAATAGGTACCTTATTTTTTTTGCAAACAGCTGGGTTAATTAACTGGACCCTTAGTAAAGCAGCATCTCCACACGGGAGGTAGCTCCAGTTCTTAAGGAAGAATACATGGTTGCTAAAATGCATGCAGTTTGGGGTTTTGTCTGTTGTCTTCAATTCTGTATTCAAAGGGCAGCAGCATTTTGAGTGCCAATGCAGATTGATGTCATCACTAACAGGATAAGCATTTTGAGTGGCACTCAGTGAATGATTGACATTGGGTACACAGCAAGTTCTTCTTCTGTCAGAATTTGGCATGTTTCTAGGCGTCACAGTTAATCCACTGCCAGTTATTTGACAGGACTGTACTTAGTGCCGGATGCCAGTCTCCAAAACGTTCATGATTAAGGCTGCATACAAATGCTACTTATTCAATTGAATAAACAACAGTTCCACTCGTACAAGAAAAGGTAGACTCCCCATACAAATATATTATTTCCACACAAAGTAGTTAATCATAGGATAACATGGGATACCAATATATTTGCGCTGAGGATGTGAACTGGCAGTCACCAACCCTTCAGTGTTGACGCTTGCCTTTGTGGGGTGTAATGTCACCAGAAGAGCTCTTCAAACACAGCAAGCAATCAGTAACTGCCCTGGCTGCACAAAAGGAAAAGCATGTTGAGTTCTCAGTATCTTGGCCAGGACAGAGAGTGTTAGGACCCTAGAATTTCTCTTTGGGATTTGTAGTGTTCCCAGGAGTTCAACAGCTGAAATCTGATCTTCCAGCTAGCTCTTGAGCACCTGCAATGTAAGACGTCTTCTGAAGAGATGCACAAGACGGAAAGATAGTGACAGCATCCTGCCTTCCCTCCACATGGTTCAGGCTGCCTGGATCTATACATTGTCCTGCACAAACATTCCTTCCATGTTTCTACAGATGGCATAACTAAAACAAGCCTGTAAGCACAGCTGAGCTGTGAGTCAAAAAAACTATGAAATACTTATGGCCTGCTTTCTGTATAAACACAGACAGCTTTTTTATGGTAACAGTAGAAACCAATGATTTCCAAGACAGAAAAGCAGAGAGGTCAAACTAAACAGACACAAGGAGACCAGCTGAAAAAATGGGAACGCAAAAGGACAAGAAAGAATGTATTGAGGCATAAAGTGATCATCGGAGAGTAGAAAATGGAAAGGATGAAAAGGTAAAAAAAAAGACAGTGATGATACAAATAGAAACTTCTGACAGTGCAGATGAAACTTTCTAGATGAACATTTTTAATCTTACAAACAGATGTTTTATTTGTTCATTTTACCTCAATCTGTGGAAAAATAAACATTACATTACTCTTTGACTTCTGACTTCCTCATAAAGTATGCAGTCTCATTTGTCACTGGTCATTGGTTGTAGTTCTTCCTAATCTTAGTACCAGAAGTGAGGTAAAATTGTAAGAGTGAAGATGTATATCTGTGTACTCATGGTCTCTGGTGGCAGCTATACTTTCACCCCTTAGCAAGCTACACTTGATCTTCTTAGCCACTACACAAAGTCATTTTTAGTATATTCTGATCAGAAATAGCAAAGTGTTGAAAAACCACATCCAGAACACATCCATTGATTATGACTGTTAGCTTTTTTGCTTTCTCTTGTTTGTTCCTTGGCTGGGTGATGTTTCACTTGTGTAGTACATTTTAAAAATGCAGTATAATTTCCCAAAGGAAAAACATGAGTTATAAGGTCAGGTTAGTCAAATATTTTTTATACGTATCAGTGGACCAAGTACTGCGCTAAATGGAAGTCTTTTTGGTATAAGTATATTTAATATACTAGCCCAGAAAGAAAGGGAACAGACTATATATATATGTGTGTATAAATATATATGTGTGTGTGTGCGTGTATATATATGCATCCAAAAAATATTGCTAATCTAAAGTTGTAAGAGCCTAACAGTCAAAGTTAACACAGAAAATTCTCCCTAAAATACAGATATCGTTATTATACATAAACTTCTTTGTACTTGTGCATTGTAGGTAGTGTCGCTTCTACCCTTGTAACCCTCCAGGTCCTGAGATTTATAGTCTCTGTCTTCCTGAAGAACAAGAACTGATGGTTACCATGAGCCATTAGCATCCTGAGCTACTTCCTCTTAGTCTTAAGATGTTCGGGTGTATTTTTAAAATTTGTTACTACTAATTGATTCTCTCTGGCTGCTTGCGGCTGAGTCCAAGGGTGGTCCCACAGAGTTCACATGCTCAGCCACCCCATGGGCTCTTTTAGACATCAACTATGGAAAAAGAGTTTCTGAACCTTCCCACAGAGGCACTGGCAGGGCTCATGCTGAGGCCGGGGAGGCAACAGGTCCTATGGGAGGAGCTGAAAACAGCTCAGCTCAGCCCAGCTCCAGTCAAGGTAAGCCCCTCAACACAGAGCAAAGCCTTTCTTCACTTGTCAGAGACAGCCTAAATTGGTGGGTTTCATGACACTGATGGATTTGTCCTTTCCCCTGCCTGCCAGGTGTGGCTGCAGCAGGTCAGTGTGGGGCTGTGGACTGGCTGGCAATAAGTGCGCACATACCCACACACGCACACTTAATACACAAAGATCAATACAGAGCATTGTCTTTTCGAGTACCCACACAATCTCACATACTACTCACACAGGTATGAAGAAAACTTTATCCATAGTAAAAAGTCTTATATTTCCATCTAATATAATCCCTAACTTCCTTTGGAAATAACTCCTTTTATCTTGCAACACATTCTGAAGAGATTTCCTTTAGTTGCCACACCTTGGTGGGAAATATTAAAAGTAGTCATTTCAAGTGTGCTTCATTTTCACTGATAAGATAACCAGGGTTTGGTCACCTGTTGTACTACTTCTGATTCTTGGTGCTTGTTGTATTTAATGCAATTATATTTTAATCAGATAATCTAACACTAGCAATGACAAAATCATGTTTATTGAGCTACTGCAGAAGAAAGACTCACAAGCTGAAATATGGGATTTAGACATAACAAGAAAAAGGAGGGACAATAATGTGAGGATGTTCAAACACTGGTTGCCTAGGGAGATTGTGGAGTCTCTCACCTTGGAGATATTCAAAATCTGGTTGGGCAAGTTCCCTGAGGAATTTGCTGTACTTGGAACACCACTTTCAGCAGAGAGGTTGGACTAGGTGAGCTCTAGAGGTCTCCTGTGACCTCAACCACTGTGTGAAAATGTAGAAGTGTCACAGAGAAGTTAAAATCTAAAATCTCTGTGCCCACTTTTTCAGTTGAAGGCAGATGTTGATATCACCATTGAATCTTCTGCTTCCAGGAAATTAGTTTTGAAACCTAAATTAAGAATGCCTTGTTTCCTTCATCATTTTTTTCTGCAAGACTGTATTCCTTTGTATTTTCTGATTCTCCAAAAGGTCTTGATAAGCATATGGCTCTTTTAGGACATCACATTTGTATTTTTAATATTCTTTACTTTCTTACACAGTCAAGGGATCCATTTGTGATCTACTACTTTAGCAATGAAAGTATGTGGATCTCAGACATTTGACTCTGAGTACTCATTCTATCTTGCGGAGACATTCTTCTATATTTAAAACAAAGAACCACTGTATTCAGCACATTCATTAAATGCAACACAGAAACAATCCCTATTCTGAGAGCTCAGCACTTAGCTGGACAGCTGAGTGATATTGACAACAAACATACTGTTGTGGTTTGATGCAGCCAAATGTCAAGCACCAAAATCTGATCCTTGCATAAGGGGAAAATAAGGAAATCTTGAGGAAAACTGGAGAGCTGCAAGGCAAAACAGGTTCAAACTTAAACAGTTGCTGTACAAGGAAAAAGCTTATTGCTAACAGAATTAAAAGTAAACATAATAATAAGGAATAATAAGAAATTAATAAGAAATTAAAGCTAACCCCCCCTCTCTTCTAGCACCCCCCCTCCTTTCCACTGAAACCGCACAAGGGAAAAAACAAACATGGGGTTTGGTCAGTGTTGCAGTTCTTAAAAGTCTCTCCAATATTTAAGGAAAAAGAATTATTTTCCTCTTTCAAGTGGTTCCCAAAGTGTCACCAGCAACAGACCTGCCTGATATCTGCTGCAGTGAAAAACATCTCTCCCATGAAAATCTCAACAGTCTTTTCATACTGCAGTCATGGGCCTGATAGACATAGGGTTTTAGTCTTTTTAAGGATGCGTTATTCTGGCCTGAAAGCAAAGGCTCTCTTCTTCACAAATCTCTAAAAACCTTACACTGCTTCTATATAGCCTGGCATAGGCATATTCATATCTTCGCAAGCCATGCATGAATTCCTCATCTCTCTATGTACTTCAAATGGGATTAAAGAGACATACAGTTTGTGATATTACAGGTTTTACCATGGCCTGCAGAAAACATTTTTAAGCTACGCATGAAAAACATGCCTCCACCTCTTTTTCCCTGCCGCCATTTTTAGCTTTGTCCCACATGACCTACTGTCTCTTTCTTCCTGACCTTGGAGCCGCCATTTTGAAGAGTTGATTTTCTTCGGGCTTTACATTGGAGAAAACCTCTCTCCCTTTATGCTGCTGGCTGCATGGTGTCTTCTTCAGTTCGGTATAAGCTGCTTTGGATGCAGAAAGCTCTGCCAGCTCCCACCAGGTCTGCGCAGGGCTGCATGGAGAGGAAGGGAAGCCCGCCAGTCCCCAGAAGCCATGCCGCGTGGTCTCGGCTGCGTGGAGAGGAAGGGAAGCCCGCCAGTCCCCAGAAGCCATGCCGCGTGGTCTCAGCTATGCAGAAACTCATACATGTTTCTTAGCTGCCTGTTGTTTAAGGCTGATCCTGGATGTTTCCTGAAGCTGGGATGGCTTTTCCTGGCAGCTTTTTGCCCTCTCTGGGGAAGGGGCCCAGCCCGCCCAGCCCAGCCTGGCCACCTCTCCGCGGGAAGCTGGGACAAAGAAGAGTAATTTCCCGCTCCACTACGCCGTTTAAAGATGCAAATTACAAAAGCGCTATTGGATCAACAACTTGTCCATCAAATAAGTTTCAACCTGCTACACATACCTAACAGGTTTGTTAGAAATAGTTGCATAAAGTTACAAATTCTGTGTTTTTTTCTAAACATGCCAAAACTTGCCTAAGGACAGTTGTAATGACTGGGAGGAACTTTTTCTTTTAGGAAATGTTCTTTATAGGTCATGGAAGGTCTTTAATTTAGAAGTCATCAAGATGTCGAGCTGGGGTAATTTGGCTTGTCCCACTTCTTAGAACACTCATTTTCCAAATACGTGTTTGTTGGTGTGTGGCCTGTTTGAGAGTGACCAGAACATGATCGTTTGGGTGCACGCCAGACTGACCATAACTGAGAAGGTTCTTTATAGAGACATTTTAGACCCTAGTGAAGGAAAAAGTTCTGTTATCATCATTAAATTAATGGAAAAATCTGACTTAAAGGGAATTCTGGTAAACTTGGATTTTACAGGAAATTAAATTGATGCCTTATCTGGCTGCCTAGAAACAGAGACTAGACAAGAGCAAGGGAATAAAGGTAGGTATTTATTTGAAAGACCTTCAAAGGTACACCCTGGGGAGCCAGAGGCTACTTCCAAGATGGACCCCAACATGGACAAGTCACGAGTTCTTCACACTTTTATAGGTTTGGTCCATTTGCATATCAGCATAAATTCACCAATTAAAACTTTATCTAACGATGTAACTTCTTCAATTTCTCCACCTCTCTTGCGGCCCTAGTTTACACCTTTGGGCCAAAGACATATCTGAGTGTCCTTGAATAGCAAGCTCGGAGAGGCTTTGTTGTGAATATCTGGCCTAGGAGAGCAGCTAGCAAGCTACAAGAAACTTCAGAGCCACACACTAAGTGAAACAGAGTTTGAAAAATAAAAATTAAAACCTAAGGCATCAAAATCACTTAAGAGGACATTAAAATGTGCTTTTGTAGAATTCTACACTATTCAAGTGTTTACTCAACTAAGTACGTCATTCTCATTTATAAATGAATTGTCTTTGGGACAACCATATAGATAAGCAATATGATTATCATAGCTAAGTGACTGGTGAGATGGAGGAACTGGGTTTTTTGATATGTAAAGATGAATGGGTAACATATTCGAATCTGTAAAGAGGTTCAGATCAAAGTTTTGATCTAAGAGATGTAGACAATGGAGCTAGAATTAAATAAATTCTTAAAGGCTGCCAGTTCACATGAAATCAATATTACCTCATTTTTGAATCCAGTTGGACTCAAGTGTCTAGCACCCTCTGAGGTCCAAACACTTTTATGTTGGAAGACTTGGGTATCTACTACATGTGAATCTAATTTTAAAAAGATTTATATCCAGTGGTGACCATGTGTGGAACAACTTCCTACATGTGTTTTTTACAAAAATTAAAATTAAAAATATATTTAATTTGTCTAATATATTTATTTTTCTGTAAGCTTGTTCTTCTTCTTCAGACATTCCTATGTTCCTAAATCTGAGAAAAGGTATAAATGATACAGAGAAGCTTGACACTCTTAGTTTTCTTGATTTTTTTATTTTTTCATTTTCCTTGCTATCTGTTCTCCAAGTGTTTTCCCACTTTTCATGCCTATATATCCTACAAAAACAAAGGATTTCTGACAAACATCTTATGAAGTGTCTAACTTTTATTAAACAGTCAAAAAAATCAAAGCACTAATCCAATTTGTATGAATCAGACATGTTATGAGATAAACTCTTGGGGAAATTCTTCCTCATGTCATGAAGTCATCCAGTGTTAGAATGAAATGCACAGACTTTGCAATGTGAATCTGTTCACAGGTAAACTTGTATCACTGCTACACCATGGTAAGAATAGGAGGAAAGGGATGTAATAAACAGGAAGTTCACTCGGGTTTAGTTATTTTTAGTAATGTCTTATATGAAACAGTAAAATCAACCTTCTGCTGTTAAAGCTTTGTTCAGAAGCAAAGTAAGCTCCTAAAGAGTATGGAAATAGGGGAGGTACACTAATAAGGTGAAGTAAGATCTGAATATTTAATGGAACCAAGAGTGAAAAAACATCTTGGAATTGCTGAGTGTTGCTTTCACACACTAAAGTTTCAACGACTCTGCATAGGAAAAGAACTGCTCTCCTCGTGAATCCTTTTTCATAGATTGTTCAGCCTTGCTGGAAGCAAGAGCAAGAAGAGTGCATGTTAAAGGCTTTACCTCAAAGAACTCCGACATATTCCTTTCTCTGATGTTGTGAGTTTCCTGAACTTAATGCAGACTTCTTAATCCCATTTTCTGACTTTGACCCCCTCTTGCAAAAGGACTGACATTCTTTGCAGCTTTTTTTTTTTTTTNAACAAAGATAACTACTATGCAGGATAGGAGAAGAGGCAGAGAAATAAGATTCATTGCCAGCACTAACACATCCTTACAACTGGACTGAAGAAAGCAAAAAATAGGTGGCAGTGGCATGGTATTAAACTGAGTGCAGAAGACTATTAAGATTAGCGACGTATTCTGAAAGAAAAGAAAATTAGTCAGAGAATCATAGAACAATTTAAGTTGAAAAACATCTCTGTAAGTGACCTGATCTAACTCTCTACTCAGAGCAGGACTAGCCTGAAAATAAAGTACAACATTGAAGTCAGTTTTTTCAGGGCCTAGTTCAGTCAAATTTCGGCTTTTTCCATTACTGGAGATTTTTTAATCTCTTTCGGAAATTTCTTTACAGTGTTTGATGACCTCACTGAAAATTTTGTCTTTCTAATGTCTAATTCAAATTTCCCTTCCATAAACTGGTGTCTGTTGCATTTTACCTTTTCACTATTCATTTCCAGGAAAACTGTCTTCATTTCCTTTATAATTTTCCATTAGGTAATCGAAGACAGAAACTAAAAGCAAATAGCTTTGCCTTCTCCAGACTGAATAAACTTTCCAAGCTTCATTTTATATGTGCTCCAACCATCTAAGAATTTCAGGGACCCTTTGCTGACCTTGCTGCAGTATATAAGTTCCTCTTTTGTATTGCAGATCCTAAGACTATGCACATTCTCCAGATGAAATCTCATAACTGCCAAATAGAAATAAATACTTTGAGAGAAATTCTTCAGTCTTGACTATGATCTGAGCAATTCAGACCTGAGTGTGTTTAATTTTCATCACTCCAAAGGCAAAACATCAACTCCACCTTATATAACACTTTTTGGAACATTAGCTGTAAATGTGTTTCAAAACAAAAACTGAATAAACTTCTACAATTTAATTTCTGTAATATTTCTCCTTGACTTCCCACCCCAGAAGTTTGCAAAATAGATACCTGTGAATTTTTAGAAACCTCAAATATAATACAGCAGAAGAGAAATAAAATATCTGATTTTTAAAATTTGTTTACAAAGTGACCAATGTTTTAAGAAAGTCTTGTCTGGTCCCTTCCAGATTTGTTGAAATTCAAGAAAAAATATTTTATGCAAAAAACCCCAAATCTTCACATTGAATACTCTCTTTGAGGTATCTCTTCTGAGTGTTAGCTAAAATATTAAACATTAAAACACTTTGATAAAGATTAATACACCTTATCCTTTAAACAGCATCATAAGATTTTGATCAAGATGCCTCTATAACAGCTAACATCCATTTTTTAAATTTTTATTGTTTTAAATTTAACTTTCAGTTTAAATTCACTAGAAAAAAAATAATTAATACAATCAAAACATTTAAACAATTTTTTTCTTATGTATAGTACTATATTAATAGGTATGTAAACGTCTAACTGGCAGCTTTTTAATACCAGCAAGGGGCAGAACTGCTTTTGTCTTGTTCTGTCTGGGTTTTTTTTATGTTGTTTATCTGAATATTTGAAAAGGTGCTGATGAAATCTGCAGGGCAAGTTATTTGCATGGCTAAAAAGTTTAAATTTGATGCCATAGCATTGACAGATGATCATTTTCAAATATCTATCATGTATGTAATGGTAAATGTCAAGCAGTACTTATTAAGAAAAGACCTTTCTCCTGAGAATTATTATGATTTTGAGAAGAAGAAAACCAAAATAAAGTATAGCAGACGTCAGCTATGAAAAATTACTCTGTTTCTGAAGATACATGTAAAAAAGGCCCACATTTTACAATTTATAACTATGTTCTCTAGGAAAGACATTTAAATTTCTTCCAGTCTCTATGTGAATTTATTGACAGTCAAATTTTATATATATAATGGGACTTCACATAGCTTATAAATAATTAATACATGAATAAAATATCAATAATAAACCTTAATTCAGTTAATATTTCTATAGTCTGACAAGAAAATAGGTGCTCATTATATGTTTTATAATAATGCAGCTTTGACATTATTAGTAAACCTATGCTACGTCTGTTTGCAATACCTTTTCATTTTTTAGTAATAAATAGAATACAAATGAAAGTAACACCTAATTATTTGTACTATAGATTAATTTCAGTATTTTCAGTATTATGTGAAGTATTGCACAAATCCAAGCAGACATCGTCACCCAGAGCATTGTTTTTTTCCACACCAATTTTAATATCCATTTATTGTTCCTGAGAAGTCACATAACTAAATCCAATGTTTATTAAATCCATTAAATCCATTAAAATTCAGAAGCATTGTTTTTTTATAAAGTTTTGCATAAACCTTTGCAAGAAAGGTGTAGAAAATGAGACTGGACAGAAGCACAAGCTAGGTGGTGATATAACTGGAAGAGTGTGGCCATAGAACAGATGCTGGAATTCCCCAATTGTTTTATTATGCTCAGTACAGTTCAGATTCTGGTGGTATAATTATGGTATTTAGATTGCTGTATTGGGTTTTCATGGCAAGGTTTTGCTCGTGGGTCAGCTACAGGGGTGGTTTCTGTAAGAATGTACTAGAAGCTTCCCACATGTCTGATGGAGCCAATTTCAGTCATCTCCAAGATGGATCTGCTGCTGGCCAAGTCAGCCATCAATCAGCGATGGTGGCAGCACCTCTGGGATAGCATAGTTAAGGCAGGGAGGGGATAGCAACTTCATCCAGGGAGACAAGCAAGAGTATGTCAGAGAAACAGCCCTGCGGGCACCCACATCAGTGCAGAAGGAGGGGAAGGAGGTGCTCCAAGGCACCAGAGCAGAGATTTCCCTGCAGCCCATGGTGAGGCAGCTGTGCCTCTGCAACCCATGGAGGTCCATGGGGAAGCAGAGTTCCACCTGCAACCCCTGGAGGACCTAACACCAGAGCAGGTGGATGCATCCAAAGGAGGCTGTGATTCCACACTGGAGCAGGCTCTTGGCAGGACCTGTGGATCCATTGAAAGAGGAGTCCATGCTGGAGCAGGTTTCTGGCAGGACTTGTGACCCCATAGGGGACTTATGATGGAGCAGGCTGTTCTTGGAGGACTGCAAACCATGGAAGGAACCCACACCAGACCAGTCTGTTCCTGAAGGACAGCACCCCATGTATGACACATGCTGGATCTGTTTGTGAAAACCTGCAGCCTGTGGGAAAGACCAAATGATCAGTGTTGAAGAAGTTTGTGGAGAATTGTCTCCCATGGAAGGGAACTCCACGCTGGAGTAGGGGAAGAATGTGAGGAGTCCTCTCCATGAAGAGGAAGGAGTTGCAAAAACAATGTGTGTGATAAGCTGACCGCAGTTCCCATTCCCCATTCCCCTGTGAGGAGGAGAAAATCAAGACTGAAGTTGAGCCTTGGAAGAAAGGAGCAGGGGGAAAAGATGTTTTTAAGATTTGGATTTATTTCTCATTATCTTACTCTGATTGGATTGGTACTAAATTAAACTAATTTCCCCAAGTCACATCCATCTGTCTGTGATGGCAATCCTGTCTTAATCTCAAGACATGAGCCTTTAATTATATTTTCTCTCTCTGTCAATCTGAGGAAGGGGAGTAATAAAGTATTTTTGATGGACACCAGGCATTCAGACAGGATCAACCTAGCACCTATTAAGTAAGTCAGATAGGTTCTATCTCCCATATAATTATTTGTACAAATAAATCCACTTAGGAGATATTAAAAGGTACTTCAGTGGATGCTAACTTTATTTTAAAAGATCTTAATATTATTTAAAATATAAAGACCTGGTGAAAAAAATGAGAAAACTCACATCTGAGCTGATAGTACTTGATCACATTAACTTCAGAGAAATAAAATTCTTAAAAAAATGTTTAACGCCTTTTAACAAAGTTGAAAAATCTCCAAAATTTAGCTAATTTCCAAACGTCAGGAGCTTTTAACTAAGCAGCAGTGGATGTTGATCATTATTGTAATTGTGATGTTTTAAGTGAGATTGTTATTGTAACTGGATGAGTACCACCATCCATGGACAGTTTCTCAGACAGACATGGGATAAGTCCTAATCTAATTCACTATACTTTGAATAAACTGGAGAAAATTCTTGAAAGTTATTTTGCAAACACAAATTTCTGTTTCAGCATTGCAGCAATTAGAAAGGAAAACGATGATCATTTACAACATGTTAAAAGATATGTCAAGGACTACTCGTTATACCTGGTAGGTTCCCTCACCAAGACAGTCTTAGGAACAAAATAGCATTTATTCCTCATGGGGTGTCGTTTCCTCCCCAGTTGAAACTCCCTTGTTCCCTTAATCCAGAAGCATTCCCTCCATCATGATGACACCTGGACTATGAGAAGGACCCCAAAGAGAAGCCTGAGCACTTTGAATCTCTCAGTCAGATAAGGATTTGGTAAACAGCAGGGAAAAAGGAGAGCTTGTAAAACACTTTGAATTTAGTGTATATTGGCTCAGAGACAAGAGGGTTGGAAACAAAATACCAGAGCAATTATATGTTCTTTTGAAAGCGAAACTGAGATGCATAAAATTACCATAATTATCTTCACTGACTCAACTTATTTTCAGTTCATTATTTTTTGCAGTTTATCACATAAGTTCAAATGTGACATGACATTATCAGTAACTGAACATTATTGAGGTTAGATGGTAGAAATGTATTCTTTTCTTTAATCTCACTTTTTTTGATCAGTTATTAAAGGTACCTCTCAAAGTATGTATAAACTATTTGCAGTCAAAGAGCTTGTTAAAGATAAGAGAGAAAAACAAAAGAACAATTTAAAAATAGAATTATCTTCATCAAATTCTTAATTCAAAGCAGCAAAAGATATAAGAATACAGTACACAGGCACACTTGATTAATATTGGATCCAATTCTGTACTTACTGTAGAATCTCTTATTCTGGGCTCGCAAAAAAAAAAAGGGCATCACCACAATGATGCAAACAGACATCAGACCATTATTCTTTGAAAAACACAAGAGTTGTTATACCTCATAACTCATATAAAAGGTTCTTCAAAGAATCTTCTTCATTTTATTCTTCAAGATGTGTTATCCCTCCATTCCTTGCTGCTTATTTTCTCACTAATTATATTTGTGTGCAAGACACAGGTAGAGAAAGGGGAGTGATCATGAAAGGTGAGGAAGGAGGAAATCTACTGTCATATAAAAGCAAGATTTTAACTTTTTTCCCTACATAACAGTAGGGACAAAAAACGCCACAAACCCCCAATATACAAACGAACAACTTCTTCTCCACCACCGAAAACCCCAAGCCCAGACAGAACCCCAATAGATAATCTCAGCAGTTACCCTTAGGGTAATTATTTACTGTCTTTCTCTGGCACTCACTTTAATGAAGCGTACTTTTTTATTCCTTTTTAAATTTATAATGAAAACCCGTGAAAATGCTACTTGTGGGACATTAGCTGCCATTTTGAATCTGGGAAATGCATGGCTTAATCTTTTATATTTGTTTAAATAAGGTATCCACATACCATTGCTTTCCCAGTGGTAAACATGTTGTTCCTGCCAGTTTTGAGGTTGCATATGCCTTTGTTACTGTGATCTGGCAGTAATGAGAAGCTGTTATTTATAAAGGCAATTAGAAATGACCAAGAGACCTATTCAGTTGCAATGCTGTAAAATTACTCAACATGAGTAGTTGGCCTAACAGGAACACAGGACTGTAAGAAATATTTGCAGATACTGTTTTTGTTTCTTGATGCCATAAAAGGAAAGGAAAAGGAAACCTGAAATTTTATTTTTTTTTTCTGTCTATAAACACTAGATGGAGAATTAGGGTGTTATTCAAGTCAAATAAAGTACTCTCTGAACTGGTAAATAAGTGGTGTCAAAAAGTACATATATTTCTCTCTCTTTGAATTAAACTGAAAATAATCTCTGCATGAACACCCTAACTCGACTTGTGATAACTGGACATCAAGTGGCTGTGATTTCTGTCTTCGAGAGGCCAATTCTTTCAAAACTGAAATTTTGAAGCCTGGACACTGAGTTACCTTTCAGGTACAATGGCTTCTGCTGAAGTTAAAATTGGGAAAAAGCATGGCTCTAGTATTCACAGCATGCTAGACTTAACTGAAAGACTGAAAATTAATTTTAAAGCTGATAACATTTAATGAATTACTCTACAGTGAGAAGTTCATGCACTGTTATGCCGTAGCCCTAGATTTGAGCTAAAATACAGTAGGAAGCCAAGGGAAGTTATCCCATGCTTGGCGCTGGTGAGACACAGCTGGACCGCCACCTCCAGTGCTGCACTCTCTGGTATGGCAGAGATCAGTAATACAGATTTATAAATTTTAGATGAAACATTAAACTTACATCAAGGACAAAATAAAACTTTAGGTAAATAGTTTTTAACTTTTCTAAATGCAGTGTAGCAATTTGTTTAAACACCACCATAAAATACGTAATTTTAATTATTTCTAGAAATAAGGAGCAGGAGAATTAGAGCGAATCAGTAAATTAGTATACAAAAGGAAATTTATTTTAGAAACGAAATATATTTAAGTAACGTATAATTTTAAATTATCAAAAACTTGCTACGCATGTTTCCAAACACACAATTTGTCATTTTTTTGGCATAGACTAGGCACTTATTTGCACACCATAAACAGAAACCTGCACTGGCATTTCACCAAACTGAACTGAAACATGTGTGATATATGGCATAGCTTTCTCCAAGTGTCATCTAATTTTCTCTTCTGACACTCTTCCGTAAACCACAGAATACATTCCCATGCCATAAGAATACATTTGGATTTACTTTCTATTTTTTGGTTTTAAGACACTATAGATAACAGCTTAATGAATCTTATTTTTAAGACCAAATGGGAATTTCTAGTCTGACTGCTTAGAGGTTTATGTTTTTTACTGAACTAATTTAGAATTGTGAAGAAAAAAAGAATCAAGAGATTCAAAGGATAGGAGTAAGTTAAGGCAATCATGAACCTTCCAAGGAAGAAAGAAAATAGGATTTTAATAAAGAGCAGCTAAAATTAATCAAAACCTGGAAATTTTTTCCAGCATTTTTTCCAGTATGGGTTGAAGATTAATCTCTATACAATACAACCAGAGTGTTATGCACACTGTACACCAACTACCTACTGCCTTTGAAAAATATGTATAAGTAGAAAATAATTAATTTGAAGGTTGTCATATTATGTCTGCAGGTGACTACAACTCTGAAAGCAGAATGAAAAATTTTACATTAGTAGATTATTCTACGACAAGATAAATGAGTTACTTTATATTCCTTTCTTTAAAATTTATCTTTAGTACTCAAAAAAGAATTTCCATTTGCAGAAATAACTGTGTAATTAAATAGTAGCTAAATTAGTTCATTAATTAGCCAAATGCCACATTATTGTCTTGGTCTTCCCAAAGAGCAAGTTCCAAATGAAGGGAAGCATCAGAGATACTGAAGATGCACAGGACATCTAAAGGATCTTCTGATAACCCATTAATTATTAAATTCTCTTCTTATTCTGCAGAGTAAGTGGAAAAAGTAATTAATTCCTTCTCCCAGTAAAAAATAATGAAAAAATAGTAAAAAATTTCTGGGTTTAATTTTGGTTTTGTTTTTTCTATTGTTGTTTTGGGGTTTTTTTTTAGAAGGCAAAACAAAGACCCTCAAAGTAGATATTCCAGCAAAATCAACAGAAAACTCAATAAATATGTTTATACTTATGAAATATTTGGACCTCCTACTAGTATCCATGAGTGGCTTTGATGGTGCAAGATTAGCATATGTAATCATGACACCGCTGAAATCAGTGAAAATACTCCCACTAGTACCAGTTCGTAAAGATTTCCCATTTAAATTATCCACATTGCTTCAACTTACTCTGTAACTAAAACTTAATACCTGCTTATAACGTTCATTATTTTTTTTAATTTTAATTGTGTTTAATTTTCCTTGATTTATGTACTGTCAAAAATGTTGAAGTTTTAAATGTCTAAGTAAAATTAATTTTTATTCCATACTGTTACCAAATGTTCATGTACTGATATAGATACTCAGAGAAAAAAAATCTGTTGATCTACATAGAGCTTCTCCTACGAAGTATGTTATTACTTTATAGAAAGGTTTCTGAAATTGAATATTTTCCATTCTCCAAAACGGTTAAAAAGCCTTTTTTGTGTCTAAGATATCCATAGAGAGGAAATAAAGTATAAGCCATGATTTTTAACAATTAATAGGGGTGCTACTACTACTACTGCTACCACTAGCAATAACTGCAGTAGTAGTAGTAATAGTAGTAGTAGCAGTAATAGTGATACTTTCATTCATTATTAAAAAATAGAAAACTATGGAATAGCAAAAAAATACAACTAGTTCCAATGAAAATCACATTAAATTTTATAGAACTATGAAATAATTCACTTGATGACATGTATTGCCTTTAGTCTTCTGCTCTGGCAGTAAACACAGCTTTGAAATTTTTTCTCTCTGTGCAGCAGAATTTTATTTCTACTGTCCCCACAGTTTTTGTGGAAATAATTAATAATCTGTAGACCTTAAGTTATATTGTTCTGTAGGATAACATTCACTAACAATTTTTTGTACACTGTAGCATGTTTGAGATGGAAATCCAATTTTAAACACAGCCTCTCTGAGTAACTCCAACTTTTGGTCTCACAAACAACAATGCTAAAATGCCATATACGCTATTAAAAAGAAATATCACATCACTGAATAACTGCTAACTTTTTAATAAGAAGAGGATGGAAAAAAAAGAAAATATCTTTGGCATGGGAAAAAGTTGTATCTTTAGGTATCATTTTCCATCTAGTTTAGCCTTCACACAGAACCAACCATTTTATGTAAAAGTTGCACGTACTGTATAAATAAAAAACGAAAGATCAAAGAATAGACCAACTAATGATTTGTAAACTGATTTTGTGCCAGAAATATGGTGGAACAGCACCATCTGCAGGTGTGTCACCATAAAGCTGATGTTCTTCAGGTAGTTAAACTGTTTAACGTCATATGTCTGGTTTTTGGTACAGATTTGGTGTTTGCTTTAGGGGAAAATCCAATAGCCAGTGAAGACATGGATTATTTTGCAGACAAAATGCTAGCCATAATGGAATGTTAACATAACATAGAAGTATAAAACCAAATCCTTTTTTTCCCGCAAACATTTAGTTTGAAAGGGCTCTCTCATGTGACTCCTTTTGTTTTTAAGAACTGAACAGATCTATCTGTTTAGACGTTTTGTATAGTTATGTCTTACATGCTGTTACTTGATCTAAACCATTCCTCTGTGTGTTGCAAATACTTATTTTTATCTTTGTAAAATATTATACGTGGTTCTGAGACAGATCAGACCTGAAAAGGTCAATATGATGCTGTGTATTTTAGGATTTACATCAAGATACTTTATATTGTATCAGCTAAAAGTATCAGTGCTGCTTAAAAGAAAATAATTGCATGTTACTCCCACTAGAAAGCTGGAGAATATTCTTCTGATTATTCTTTTTTGAATATATGTTTTTAAAGAAAGAGCAACCCTCTTACCTAGTTACTCTAGGTTATGTATCATAGTGTTTGGAAATGCAGAACAGTTTTCTGACATGTTTGTCTAAGACTTCCAGGAAAAGAAAAACCACTTCTCTATGAACAGGTGTAAGAAAACCCGCAGCTGGGGCATTTTTCAGGGGAGTTGAGTTTTTTTGCTGAAAAATATTAACCCATTAAAATGGAAACCATGGCTATAAATACATAGGGTGGGAGACAGTTCAACTGGGGAAGCTCATTACTGATGTCATCTCTAATATATATTGCTGTAGTTCTGAAGCATAAAATGTCTCTTTGTTCCTCTATCAGCATTCTATTTCTCCATCTGTCTCCTCTCCATTTCTTCCTCTTAATCACTTTTTTGGCAGGATTTCCTATCATCTACTATTCTACTCACTACAGTGCCTGTTTTAATATTTACAATAAAACCCTGATACCAAAACATCTCATTTCAAAACCAGAAGCCGGCAAGCAGACAGACAAAAAAGGAGAGAGAATAATATTCTGGTAGTTTGGGCATTCTGTAATTATTCAAAAAGAAAGAGTTCCATAAGTGAGGCAAAGAGGAAATTCAGGCTCTTTCACGTCAAGAAATTCAAGTCTCTTTCATGATTAATTCAGGAAAGAAATGTGAAAATTTTATCTCAATATCCTGTGTGTACATGGAGCTGATCATATATTAAGTGTCCGTGTGCAATGTGTAACACTTGAAATCAGGAAAAGATTCATGGGAAGGGCAAGACCTCTTTCCTCCCACATCAGCTAAGAAAGAAAATAATGAATTTTTATTTTATTGTTTTGTTTTTGGTAAAACTGCCAAAACATGCTCAATATGTTGGGGTTTAAAGATTCATATAAACTTTAAACTTGAAAGTAGTTTGCATTTTTTTTAGTTATTACATTACAGTAGGTCCCACTCCTTTTTTTCTGATTTTTTATCTTTTCTGCAAATGAAGCAATTTGTCTGAGGATATAAATCCAAAGTTGTTATTATATGGTGTTTTCAACATCCCCTGACAGAGATTTGAAAATATTTCTTAGCTGTTTATTAAGACAAGAAGTAATTTAAATAAAGAAGTTCTTTTACAGAGGTATTCTTTTGTGTCATACACTTTATTTCTTACTTTAAAAATGAGAATAAATCCTTGCAGTCTTGAGCTGTATTTTATTAGAAAACAAAGTGAGGTGCTGCAAGCAACCCCGACTTGAAGAGAAGAAAAAGACAAAAAAATATTTCAGGTAGTGATAATCAGTTCTTGGGTATTTATGTTCATTTACTTTTTTCTGATTATAAATTTAAAGAATATTAGCAAATTTCAATACTTTTCAGTTTTTAATTTAGTTCATTTTTTAAATTCTATTTTTATAGTTTTAATTTCAAAACCATCCTTTACAAACTGGCTTTAATTGTTTAACATTTATTTTATTACTCATAACTTCTTTTCAATAAACACTTGGATTTCAAACCAGGAAAAACATTTACATTAGAATGCATCACACAATATCAGAACACTTACTGCATGCAAGATTACTTTCACATGTGGATCAGAATTGACAGACTGCATGATAGTCTGGAGGTATTGAATTTTCTATGTGTTTTGAAGTCAGAGGCAAAGTACAGGTAGCCATCTGATCCTGGAATATCTGTGTTGCACCAGATTAATTTAATATCCAATGTCGCATAGGATTTCTTTCCACAGTTTTGAATTAGAAATTTAGGACCTGAAACTCTTCATTTTCCAGTGCATACAATGCAGTCACAATGCCTTGCTTTTGCAGATGCTCTGCTGGTGGGGAAAGGAGGATAATGAATTTGTGTCCCTCACTGCTATTTGACAGAAATCTGATAAACCCTTACATATAAATGTTCCACCAGTCCTTAGACCTGTTTTCTGTCCGCTGAACACACAGTGAAAAATCCCACACAAAGCAGAAGGTAAAAGGACAAAGCACAAGATTTAAGTCATGAGAGTTAATGGCTGTCAAAGTGAATGTAAATCATCATTCTCAGTAGGGAGCGAGTGTTCGATTTCTATGTTTGTTTTTAATTAATATAGTACAACAGACAGAGTAGGCGAGAACGGGATGGTAAAAGAGATAAGGTAATGCTACCAACAAAGAAATTAAAACCAGGAAATGGAGGGAGACTGAGAGAAGCAAAGGACGAGGGAGAAAAAAAAGGACATTTTATGGTTCAGAACTATAGCACTGTCTCAGAGATTGTATCAGTAATGAGTTTATACCACCTTGCTGAAGCAACTAAATGTTGAAGGCTAAAATACAAATTAGAAATTATTTTTGTAGACATCTTTATCACATCATAAATCCCCAGGTTACTTTATGAAGTCTTCCCCTTCATTGATGTCTAATGAAATTATTTGTATCGATCCTCATACAGCATTGCGCCACTGTCTTCACAAATTTGCATGTTCACTGCTTAACTAGTTTAGCACCTGAACATCATTCTCTGTTTTAGATGACAGAACTTTGATAATTTTATAGCTGTAATTAAATCAAAACAATTTTGCTCTAAGCCTGACAAGAGAAAATGCCAACAGTTTAGTTAAAATTACTGGAATAAGGGCTAGAGAGAATTAATTACTAGTTTGAAGGTTACAACCAAAAGAAGTATACTGGGGAAGAACGGAAAAATGGTGAGAAAAGGCAAAAAATATCATACATATATCTGTGTGCATAGATAAACAAATAGCAAACGTCTTCCACAAAAATTAACATATATAGGCGTGCTCACACACATGTATTTATGTACACATACTGGTGGTTGCTTTCATGCCTTAACCTTGGCAAAAGTCTGTTGAAAAACACTCTTCAAGATAAGAATATGAGTGTAGACACTGAATGAATCAAATACACCAGGCTCTCTGGAAGGGCATCTGTGCCCAAATTGGTCTTGTTGAAGACAAAGATGGCCATCAGCTGGGTTAAGCAGTTATTGGTACACTGCCAAGAGACTCTGAAACTACGAAAGGGCCACCTTGGAAAGCAAGATAGGAGAAACATAAAGATCCGTCACAGGAGAGAGACCTGGAAAGGGGAATAGGATGGGCAAGGCAGATGGGTGCTCCCTCTCAGTGCAGGCTGTGCAATACTGCCTTCCCTGAGACACCTCAGGGTGCAGCCCCGAGGACAAGGGGGTGGGCATAGGTACCCATGGAGCTGGAGTGTCTCAAATCTGCCACACAGAATGCAAAGGGACGCCCACACGGCTTGGAGCGGATGGGGAGACTGCAGCATATGTGTCCAGTAACAGCAAGGAGGGGAAATTGTGTGTGATTAGCGGTGTGGGAAATTAGGTAAATAAGGCTATTTAGAACAATTAAAACGTTTAATATTTTGCAGCTGTCTAGTATTGGGGTTTATCTGCTGACATATGTTCAGACTCTATAGGTCACTGATTGGCCATTACAGATATGTCATTAAGAAATCAAGAAACCACTTTCATCCTGACTTGGTTTAAACTACACAAAATGAACAATGCAGCACTATTTGGATTGGCAAATCTCCAGAAAAACAGACCTCAAACCAAAGAATCCATCTCAACTCTAAGTTTTATCTCTGTGACACTCTGCTTAGGAAAGATATTAAACCTGAAAAATCATTACATACAATAGAAAAGTCAAAACAACTGTAGTACTGTGGCTGTCGCAAAGCTGCTTGCTTGTGATGGAAGCTCAGGCTTTAGTTCTAAATCTCAGGTTGCTTCCTTTTTTACTACAACTAATCCTACAGGTAATCCTGCATGCAACATACATAGCTTGTGCACCTGGATGTGCTATGAAGAGGAATGTACTTCCAGGGATACCAACACAATGATAGTGTAGGAAACCGAGGGGTTAAAACTTCCACATGCAGTGACGGATTTGACCTTAACCCTTAGAGAGCTCGGACTGATGTGATGACAGGACAGGGATTCTAAGCAAAAGAATTACAAACCTATGTTTTTGTAGCTATAAATGAGAAAGTGTGTTGAATGAATTGGTGGCGGGTTTTAAAGTATAGTGGTGTGATTTTGTAGTTTAAGCTAAGAATTTAGATGTTATAATAGAAGTATATGGGTGTATGTGACTTAGCAGGTAATTGGTAGAAAATTGACGCACTGCAGTAAAAGTGACCAGAGGTGATAGGTTATCAAGTCAAAACAAAGTTTCGTGTTAATTGCTTATTGGACCAGAAAGTTATAAATTGCTGTGTAACCCTGAAACTCGTGACTATCTGCCATTACAGCGATTTGTTACTAAGCTCCACGAACTCTGAGACTGATGCCTTGTTTGTTATTTTAAGTAATAAATCGTGTATAACCATGATAGTCCCATCTCTTTAGTGGAAAGTCCGACCGAAAAGAAGCAGAAACAGAGAAAACGAGGCAGTAGTGCCCCAACAGATAGTTGTACGTGGACATTGAGGACAAGATTATAAACAGTCTCAGTTTAATGAGTACTCTTGAGACTTGGATATTGCAGCTCCAGTCTCTCTGACCCTTGCCATTTACATAAAGAATCAGTTTTAAAATTGAAGGATGTGCCAAGCCCTGAAAAATATGCAATATTCAGAATTTTTTTCTGTGGGAGAACACACTTGAGTGAACACCTCTCAACCCATTTATGTACAAGGGAAAAATTACAACTTTCACAAATAAGTAAAACTCTGCATAAAATATGGATAGAACCACTTTGACACTGGCATTAAGCCATTTTAATTTTCTATAGAGATCTTTATTCATTTGCAGCATCAAATTTATAATTAAACATTATTTTCAATAAATTGTAAGTATACTCAAATATTTTTATTACCTTTCAGCTGGGAAACTAATGTTGTAATATATCTGACCATAAGCAAAACTAGAACAGATGATGATCTTGTATTTTCAGAAGGTACCAAATGGATTTCCAGAGCTCTCAAATAATCAGAATTGGAAGCAGGCCAATGAAGATAAAACCAGATTCTGTACACTGGGAGGGCAAACAGAATTAAGCAAATTTTCATAAATATTCAGATTATTATATTTTTATAATTGCAATAATTTCTACTATCTTATTTGAAGTTTGAGATTTTATCTACACAGACATTTTGGTAATTTTTTGTATATGAGAAAAATTCTTGCTCTGCCTGATACCGACTGAATCCATGGGAAATACAGTGGATAAACAGCCCAGATGAGCATTCATAAACCAGAATGGAAGTTCAGAATGATACTTCCCTGTGTCTAGTTATATGGAAACGCTTCCTTTGACATCAGATAATTTTCATTGGGACGTAAAATCTGTTTTGTAGTTTTTAGTTCTCCCTGAGGTTTTTTTTGCCGATAGACCTGTATTTCTGAGGGTGTTTTGACATTATGAAACATGCTACACCTTCTGTTGTATACTTTAGGTCATTTTCAGGGTAGCTGAAGAGGCTGTTTCAAGCTTCTTTATTTTCTATTTAAATATCTATATGTGTGTGTGAGCGGCTATGTATAGGCTTGTGTATTTTCATTAAAAATGCTTACAATAGTGACAGTTATATCTGGTATTATCAGAAGTTAATTATTACTGAATCCCATTGCAGTTAATATTTTTTAAAATAATATTCCCCACTTAACTATCTAACGACTATGTTTTAGTGGGTATTTAATACTTACCTAGGCTATTATATTTCTTGTGCTGCCTTCTTTTAATTTACTGTCAGGTGTTTTTTAGATGAATCTGATTTTTGACCTTACAGTACTAAAGGCAATGGAAAGATCTACACTGACTTGAGTAAATGTATGACTGATGCCCAGAATCACAGAATCTCAGAATGGTTTGGGTTGGAAGGTATTTTGAAGATCATCTAGTTCCAAACTCCTGATATGGACAGGGACAGCTTCCACTATATCAGTTTGCTCAAAGTCCCATCCAACCTGGCCTTGAACAGTTCCAGGAATGGGGCAACCACAACTTCTCTGGGCAACCTTTTTCCAGTGCCTCACCACCCTCACAGTAAAGAATTTCTGCCTAATATTTAATCTAAACATACTCTCTTTCAGTTTGAACCCATTCCACCCCATTCTGTCACTACATATCCTTGTAAAAATTCCTCTTCATCCCTCTTGTATGTACCCTTCTTTTATATACTGAAAGGCTGCTTTAAGGTGTCCCCTGAGCCTTCTCTTCTCCAGGCTGAACAACCACAACTCCCTCAGCCTCTCCTAATAGGCTGGGTGCTCCAGTCTCTGATCATGGCCATCCTCTAGATTCCCTCTGTTTTACTGAAGTGGAACAAAAAGATGTTAGACATTATTGTGCTTTGATGGCAGTAAATAGATTTTAAGAATAATCACATTCAAAGTGTACTTTTCTATCTCCAGAAGACACATTGTAAAAAGAAGCCTGTTGGAAAACATTGCTACCTCATGCAGTAATAAGATAGTTACTGGGGTTTTTTTTGGTTAGGTTGTTTTGGTTTGAATTTGTGTGTGTTTTAATTTGGTTTCATTTTTAACGTCTTGTAGTGGTGAATGTTAAACAGGAAAGCATGCATCATGAAATCAATTTCTTCTGCTTACTTTACTCTGGACTTGAATGCTTTATTCCCTTTCAAAGGTGCCTCTCTCCTGTATTTCAATTGATTTTGCTACAAGACAGCTCTTCAAATCTCTCTCTAAAGATCTTTACATTTAGCTCCCTGCCTTTTGTTTCTGTCTGACAGCATTGTTGTTTCATAGAAACATTTAATTTTTTCCTTATAGTTCCCTTTTTTCTTTCTCATGTCTTCTCTCTTTCCTGAATTTGTTTTTGAATGCATCAGACAAAAAAAAAAAAGAGGAAATATTTAGTAATATATTTCTGTAGATTAATTAAAATGTTCTAATCTTTTTTTTTTCCCAGAAAACACCTGGTTTTCTTCTGAATAGGCTATGAAGAGCTGTCATGTGGCTGTCTGGAGAGAAACAGATAGTAGCTAATCAGAGAGCTGTGTACAGATACTTTAAATTTGGAAAGCAAGAATGTGTTTTCACCTGGCCTGATAGGATGCTGCAGAAGATTATTTTGTAGTAATCTGTACAGGTGAGACAACACTGTGAAGTTCTAAGCAAGTGCTGGTACTTTTATTCTGCACTGTACTCTTCCCTCTGAAGGAAGGGACAAACTTTAGGTTGATATTCTTACAAAGGAGAGGAAGGAAAAACAACTGTGTTTTTCAGAAATTGTTTTCAGGTAACCATAGTAACAACATTTTGGTCCATCTTTAGCACTGAAAATTGAAAATGGGGGAACACAGAGATAGAAGTAACAGAGCCTCATTGCTGGGAAACCTGCGGTCATGTCATTGAAGTACTAGAGGGACTGACGAGTGACAAAGCAGTGGCTCCTTATAGTGCACCAGATTTTAGTCACTGAAGCATTTTACTTCGGAATTACAAGAAAAGCAAGGGGACAGTGCCAAGAAAACAGAAAACCTTAGCTACTGCCTTATTTTCTATCCTGTGCTACTACAGCCTTCTCCAGTGAACAAAATTAGCATATGGGTTATTTTATGGAAGCTTATATACACAGCTGTGCATAACTCACACAAAAGTGTGGCAGATTGTATTTGCTATCAAACCAGCCAGCAATCAAATTTTCAGAGGGATTGCCTAAAACTGTTCAGGCAGAGAGAGTGAATATTTTAGCATGTCTCATCCACTGGGAGTTTATTTTTAATATGCCCTGCCTAGGGGTTTATAAGTATAATTCCAAGAAAGACTTATTTATTTATCTCGATTCTTTTGAAATGTTTGTATTATACATAAGTGTTTCTTACACAAAAAGTGCCATCAGCAGTAGTGACAGTGTGTTCTTAAGTGTATATTGAAAGAAAGGCAAAACAGAATAAAAACTTGAAGTGTCATTACAGTTAAAAACACCTGGTTATTCAGTGCAAGATAACACAAAAATTCTTCTAGACTTCTACACACATCTTATTAAGGACTCACATCTTTAACACTATATCTCTTCATAGCAAAGTGTTTCCACAATTTGGCTTAATTAGAAAAGCCTATTGATTTACTCAGAGCTGAATGGAGACTAATAGTCTGATTTCAGTCAAGTACTAATAAATATATTTTTCTTTTTTTCTTTTTTTAATCAAAGTCAGAGACAACTGTAACCCATTATTCAACATGCACTTTACATCTAGTTATGGTCAAAATACACTTAGGGCTGAAAACTTCCTGTTAGTAGAGCAAAATACAAGAACCATATATACCACCTAGAGATGATATACTGAGATCTTCCTTAAAACTATAGGCAAAGAACCTGTGCTCATTCAGTCAGATTTATCACCCCTTCGTGCAGACAGGTCTGCTGGATCAGTAATATAGAGCAGGGAATCATGCTCTGAGTGGCATAACTTGGACTTCATTGTTTAATAAGCTCATATTTATGCAATCAGAAATTTTTACTTACACAATGCTTACAAAGTTTCTTCTGAATTTTTAGAGAATTTCACTGCACCATGCAGGGCAAGTATTGAGCATCTCCAAGGGTACCTATCTAGCTTATCATCTTTGAGTGCAAGGTACAGCAGAAGGCAGGTCTTAGGGATGCATATCATGGTAGTCTTATTTACTGTTCCTGTAAGAACTTTAGTACTGTTCTTTAAAAGATGTAAAGCCTCTTAAATGAGACACTTAAGATTTCAATCTCTGCTTCAATTACTTTAGGTCAAGTATTTAACTGCATAATTAGACTTCCAAGTTGTCTCTTAGACAAGTGTAGTGAGCAGAAAATAGTGAGATTTGACTAAAAATATCCTCCTGAAAGACTATGTCATGTATTTGTGACTTACACCATCAACTGGAAAGTCTGATTAAGAATCCAGTTTCAGGCTGAAAGCCAAGGAGCACAAAGCAGTGCAAACCAAGTAAATCTTTTATTGGTGCTGGGAGGCAGCTCTACCCTTGCTTTGGGATAAGTCTTGCAGTCACCATCTATTCTTTTATTTGCACAGCTTCTAATCCAGTGCTACCACAGAATATTTTTCAAAGATGTTCAGGGCTTCAATAACTCTTGTACCTAGTAATGACAAATATAATGTCTCTCCCACCACACCCTTAGTCATTAAAATTAAGAATATTTTTTCTCCACTTCAGAAAACTTGACAATTACCTGTGACAGGGTGAGATTCACTGATTCAGCCAAGCTGATTCCAGAATTCTAACTGTATTTTGCTTAATGATACATCATCTACAGGCTTTAGTTTCCTCTTGTGATTAGTTTTACTGCAACAGTATTTATACTCTGGCATACAGACTGCCTTAGAGGATTCTTGCCATCTGTTGGCTTATTCACATGTGGAACTCTACTTTGAACTGCTTTTCATAATATTATAATACCCAAACGTGTACATTCTAAGCATATCACAGAAGTTGGATACATACATGAAAAAAAATTGATTTGATTTATAAATATATGCACACAAATTTCATCTATATATGTGTTTATAAAATATATGTGTTCATGTATATAACATATATACATGCATAAATGAAATTGTTTTTACATAAAAATGTGTTGTATTTATTAAGAGTTCAATTGATTTTTTATCTATTAAAAATTACTTAATCCTGGGAGTAGTTGTCACTTAATGGAAGGATTAACACTCTGATCCTGAATATCTTCTGATGTGGGGTTCCATTTATGCTATAATTGTCTACGAATATAATTTATAAAAGATGATTAGTCATCACTACATTAAAAATTGTATGGTTAATGTGGTTATGAATACATTCCTTTGGTGCAAATTCACTGTGCTTCCCAATGAAAAGAAATCTTACTGTGTGAGCTTCTGGCTTTATCTATGCAACTCTGGACTCACATAATTCATTTTGATTGGTGGAAACCCCAGCAATCTGAGGTTTCCAGTTTTCCAGGGTGCAGCATGTCTGTAAGCATTTGCAAGAGTTTGTCACTGACATAACGTTTAAAGTTAATGTTTTTGTAGGTTTTTTCCCCTGATTATTATGCTAAAAGCATCCTTCACATTTCTGGATTTTGATCTGGGACTGAATACAGGTTTTTTTTCATTTTCTCGTCTGCAGCTTTGCAAGAGAGTAGTTCACTAGATGGGACCTGCCTTTCTCTGTGCGTTATCACAAGACAGGACACAAGCTCCAACAAAACAAAATCCAGACCACAATTTTTAGCTAATTTTGAAAAATCATCCCATGTTTTATCAGGTAAATATCTATAGTAAAATCAGATTCACTTTTGGAACTTTGGACTGAAAAGAAAAAGTCTCTCAGAAGTGTGCAAATAGGACAATAGAGACAAAAAATAATCTTCAGAAACAGAAAAATTAGATATTCTTGCTGTCCTGGTTCAAACATCTTTTTAATTCTAAAAAGAAACCTTAAATTCAGACTGAGATCTTTAATACCATTTAGCATTCTATCTGTTAGAATCTATGAAAGGAACTGTGTTGCTAGAAACGACTTTTTAAAGTTATTCCTCTTTCAACTTAGATAAAGTATATGTAGAAAACATCTGTCTGCTACATAAGAAACTGCTAAAATTAAAACATCTAGCCCCAAGAAAAACGAGACTTGAAGAGTAAGAAAACCATATTTGAAACGGAAATCAAATTAAATTTACAAAAGTTTGAAGGGGGAGGGGGAGCAAAAATACACATTTGTTCTCTGTCAAATACTTATGCAGGTACAACTGAGCTCAAAATATACCACCTATTGTGCAATATAGAGAACTCCAAGAGATTTAATTATACATAGAAAATTAAAAAGTTAAAAAAAAAAATAGTGGTCATGAATTGCCCCTTGCAAACAACTATGAATCAGTCTATGAACAAATGTAATACTTCTAGCTAAAGTCTTACATAGCCATGAAGAAAAGAAGGATTTTCTTCACACATCATTATTTTCAAGTGTGTGCAATTTGATGCAGGTGATATCTAAATACTGATGGTATTGGAGTAAAGAATAGCTATGCAACTCATCCTACTGGTCTCTTTTTGTTGTGTTCTCCTTTTTTCACAATTCTTTCTAATGGTTTGATTCACTTAAATAGCTTGAAGTCATTTCCGTAATGAATTTAAAAAAAGGTAGTATGTGTGAGTGTATTGTGTATTATAGGTGCCAAACAATTCTTATTAAAATTATTTTTAGTCTTTTGTATATTCTTGAGCATCAGCTACTTTCTCTTGTTGGATATAATAATTCAGGTTTTCCTCTATAAGTGAAGGGGTTTGGGAGGCATCATCTTTTAAGATCTTCTTGGTTGTCACCTAAATTTTATGAAGCCTTGCATGCTCCATTCAGTCTTTGTCTCAGGTACTGAGATCTGTGCTGCAGTGCTGCTAAAATTCTATAAGACAGTGAAATTTGAACAGAGAAGTGCTGTTGTAACACAGTGTCCTGTCTCTCACGAGGGAAATACTATAAGTAGGTAAAGATAAAGCAATAATTTCCCCAGCATGCTCTCCCAGACTCTGAAAATTAATAGCTTTGAGATTTCCAGATTAAAAAATGACAGTTGATGTCTCTCCTGGAAAATGATGTAGCACCAATAATCATCCCTAGGCCCTAGACCTCAAAACTTCTCACTCCCAGGGTTTTTGATTGACTGGTTTTCTTTCAGACAAATATGGGTTGATATTCTAGAGACAGTTCACTCAATAAGCTATCCCATATAGTCCTTTTAGACAAAACTGCACCATTTTCTCCTTCCTCTAGTATGTAATGGTACTGTCCCAGTGCATGGTGTGTTCTCATACAACCCTATTTCTTTTTCATGCCACATGCTCAGCCTGTACTCTCAACATTGCTTTAACATTTCTGACACTTGAACCCTAATGACTGGAAGAGGATAGAAAAAAATTGTCTAAAAATTAATAGTTATCTTGGAGCCTATTGAGTACTGACTGCATACTTGGATAAGCCCATTCCATATGGGTTTATCTGTCCACTTGAGTGATTTCTAGTCCTGAGCTGTGTGAATGTGTGTTACGCTGCATTACTTGTTGGGAGGACCACAGCTCAGTTCCTGAACAGATTTCCTCTACCTCTATAGGTATAGCTTCGAAGTTTAATAGTCCCTGAAGACTATTAAAATTAACCACAAATTAACCTAGTGCATCTGCTAAATGCCAGCTGGAGCTGTAAGAAAAAGTTAGTAAAAAAAGCAAAGTTTACAGAAACTGTGGTTAGATATGCTAAGAGTATGAGTTAAAAAGTGAAGAGTAAATTGCTGAGTGGAGAATGACGTAGAAATCCATACAAGCCATGCATTACCTTCTGATAACATCAGAAACTTTGAAATTACTCTCTGAGAGTTTTCTACTTATCCAGATTCTACAAATTTTCTGGATTTTCTGCTTCAGACTTGTTTATTGTTAGGATAATTTTGTTTTTCTTCTAATTTCTCTTTGAGTTGAAGAAGTAGAATTCAGTAACACACCCTGTTCTCAAACCAGCCCCTCAGTGGAACACCGCACAATAAGATTGAACAATTTAAATTCTCAATCTTACTTCAAAATTATCCCAGAGATATTTTAACTGTAATTATTTTTACTCTTCATTGTAATTTAGTTTAGATCAACTTTGCATATACGTAAGATGAATTTTTAACCCAAAAGGAGGGTTTTATATGAACAGACATTATTATTACAAAATGGTGCAGCAAAATATTTGGCATAAATTCAAAGAGCTGCTACAACTGCAAGGAAGTTAATTCTGCACCATGCTACAAATCCTTTACCACTAAGTGGGCAGCTGAAAAATCATGGATTTTTTTGGCTGCCTTTTGAGAAAACTGCATCTTTTCAGTCTGGACAATTCTACATAATGTGTAAGGGGGCTTTGCAGTAGCTGAGACATGAGCTGGATTGCCATGACTTCTTGCACAATGTACACAATGAATAATTGGTAAGTGACATCACTGCTTCACTGACCAGCAAACTTCAGCACCGAAATATCAGTCACTAGGGAGTGCACCGAGACAGGTCTTTTAGGCTGCATAGTAGAACCACAGATTTAAAAGATTAAGAAGAATAAGTAATCTAGGCATTCAGCTTAGAAAATTTGTACATTCTGAGGAAAAACGGAGATTGTAACATACATAATCTTCCATGATATTTATAAAAAAGCATGTTACGTATCTTAGAATGCATATGTAGTCCTATTTTTATTTTATCTTTAAACAATATTCAGTATGTGCCTTATACTTTATTCTTTCATGCTTCATTTTGCCATGATGAGAACCAACTTTACATTTCAAGTAGATGAGAATACAGGTTTTCCCTCTAAGGGCAAAAAGAAGTGGTTTGTGATCATCATGTTGCCTGTGAGAACTATAAGTGTTCCACGACAAAAGAGTTGCAGTAGAAACTATCACTATTAAGATTATTCAGTCAGCAAAATATAAGACTATTCTCCACTTCAAATGGAGACCTGTTACAAACTTCTCCCAAAAAGAAACTGCAGTATGAAGAACACTTTTTTTTCTTGATATGTAGCATTGGATATCGAAATAGGCAGAAAAATGTCTTTTCAGAGGTGAATTTAAGATTTAACAGAGGCATCTCCTAGTCGGTTTGTGCATATTGTTATTGTTAGAGACAAGTGGATGTGCTTTGTTCTAATTTCTGTTGTATTTGCTGAGCAGTTTGACAGAAATTATTTTGTTCAGTATGTATTGTAGGTAAGTGCATGCATGCAAGTACATTTACTAGTGTGGAAGAAGACAAGTAATAATTATAATAATTGTGACGATATATTTTTGATTTAAATTTTATGAAAGTGTCATGGAACATATATGACTTTCTGAAAACAAAGCACAAGAAGTTTTGTGGTTTAGATTTGTTAAATTATTCTTGCATAATTTAGACTTTATAGATGTCATAATGCTTCTAAACATTGTGTGTTTTTTCTAAACCTCTTCAGGACTTCGGCATCAAGGGGTGAACAAAGACAACATTCTACAAGATTTCTGATGTCTCTGAAGCTGTAGGCAATAATGGTCTATATAGTGATGTGCTGTTTGCATTTGTTTGTTTACTTTCATTTTTCTTTTCCTGAATACTAGTTTTCTCATTGCTTGATAGCTACACCCATATGAAAAAAATTACCATAAAGATTTCTGCCCTCTGGCCTGCTAGCCCATAGCATGCAGCATAAGATAAAATGCCGCCTCAATCAAATGGGACAGCGAAGCCAAGACAGACGCTTCGTGAGCTTATATTATTTTATTCACCCCATAAACTTGACAGGAGACCTCAGAGATAATACGAGCTCGCATTGCCAGCAAAAACCCAAGATTTCCTGGTTACAGAGCATTCTTAAAAGTTTTTCAGCCAATAGCAGTAGTTCTAGAGGTTACAGACAGCTGTTTCAACCAATCTTCTACATTGCACGTACATTTGTTAAAACAATACTTGCTTGTTTTGTACCTTATATAACAAAGCATAATATTCCATTATTAAGCTTAACTTTATCTTTCTTGCTAAGCATATTTTTTGCAACTTCTAAAAGTTCTCTCAGCTAGGCCTAGNATCAGAAAAGGTGTTTACTTTGGAAACAGTGAAATATTTCCTCTTTGGAATGGCTGAGATTTTAGCTTATGGCTTGAATACTTTCAGTTGGGGAACCAGAAGCTCTCTTTATATACATATATATATATATAAAGTATATATATTTCATATATATGTGAAAACCAAAATTTGAATGGAATACTAAGCATCTTTTGTGCTTCAAATTCAATTAGCAGCTCAACATCTTTATAAAGATACATGGAACTATACACATTTCATGAATATTTATTTTTATTAAGGTGTACACATGGGAGGGCTGTGTGGGCATTTGAATCCAAACATACAGTTTGCTAATTGCAGAATATTAATTTTATTGTATAAAGTAGTGATCCAAGTATTTCTCTCTATTTTTCATTGTCGCTTTGGCATTTGTGAGGTGATCATTTTGGCAACATTACTAGGTTTTGATCATTTTTTTCAGGATATGAATTGGCATGTAGAACCAAGGAGGAGTAAACAATCCCTAGTATTTTAAACTACATTTAAGATTTATTTGGATAAAATTCAACCTAAACACCCTTTGTTCCAAAATTGAAATAGCAGGTTAAAAAACTAAGGTTAAAAAAAAGTAAGGTAAAAAAAAAGAGCTAGAGTTCACTCTTTGAGGTACATTCATGCAAATCACCTTAGTCAACTTTTTAGTATAAATGGAGAATATTTTTTTAGCCACTTCATAAATAAAACTTACAATGAGGCTTTTAATGTACCTATCTCCCTAGAGGCAGCCGTCTCATTCTGCATAGAATTTTATTTAAGTACTGCATCAGTTTCAGTTCTCTTAAGTGTCAGTTTACTCAGGTTGTCTTTATGAAAATGAATGATAATGTCTAAGCAAAGAAAAAAAATGGTATAAATGCCTCACCCAAAGGCTTTTTCCTCTCTCATTACCAGTCACCTTTGGGGAAGTATAGCTACTTTCTGTAAGTGATATAAATTACAATATACTTTGTGAAAATGACTTTGCCATTCATAGCAAAACACTGCAAACTGTTTCACATTGCTATTTTTTTCGCATAAACTATATATATGCCACCGGTATAACCTTGAGAAAGCAGATTGCGATTCTGTTCGCTGACCAGGGACTTCATCTAGGACACAAAATATGTGAGGTGGTTGACTTATCATGATGATAACTACAACATGTGGGGTGGTTGATGATCATAACTACAACCTGAACAATAAAAAATCAAATATAATTTTTTTTGCATGAACCCTTCTGAATCAAAGCAAGTGTTTCTCAGAAGAAGACATGCAAAATATCTCATGTTAAAATAATTTGTATTAACAGAGGAGGTAAAATTTATCTTGGGGATAGAAGCCATTGTCATCCCCACAGAATCCAAATATGGCATAAAAATAACGAAAATGTAAGATCAAACCCATAAAAAGTATAGATTAGTGGAGAGATTTAAGTACGGCTTAAATAGCTAATGAATACTCAAATTTTTGTTAAGAAACTATGAAAACTATGCTCTCTGAAGGACAAGATATTGAAATACTGTTAAAGGGGAATTCAAGGTGGGTTATTCATATAGACATTTCCATATTAAGCCACATTGTCTGTCATGGTACTTTATACTGTATAACTGAGTCTGTACTAACTGGTATCACCAGAAGATGCAAATAACATCTGATCTATTTGTATGATGCAGTGTTATTTACTTGGAGGACCAGCTTAACATAGCTTTTTTTTTTTTCTTTTTGGTAACAATAGTTACACAACATGAATGTACAGGTATTTAATATTTGTCATAGATTATATGCTGCATTTTAGGCACTGTTAAACATACTTTTCTGACCACTGTCAGGATTTACAGTGAAACAGTCATACTTTATATGACTTGGAGTTATGCTTATTCTTCTTGTTGTTTTTTTTTCCAGATACTCAGAGTACATTTGTCTTTGCCTGTCTCCAGTTGAGTAGAACACAACACTGAAGTTTTAATTTTGATTTCTTAGAAAATTTTCAGTTTTGCTTTTATTCTTTGCTCTTGGTATGTGGTTTCTTTCTTCATGGAATCAGAACTATCAGCATTTACTGAAGACTGGTTATCCAGACCTCGTTTTCACCTAAAACATTCTACAATGTCTGGATGAATTATTTCTATCTGAAATATGTTTCCTATGAGTAAAAGCATGTATATCCTTCATAAGAAAATGTATTTTATAGCTTCAAGCACGGAAAAGCTAATTTTATACCAACTAAAATTGGAAGAAACTCGGTTGATAATGTGGTTCAAATTCCTGGTCAAAATAAGGGCAGTTTCTAACTCAGATCTGACTCTAGTTGCATCAAGGTTACTGAAGGCTTTGTGTAGTTGTGTTTTGAATATCTCCAAGGATGGAGCTTTCACAACCTCTGTGGGCAAGCTTAAACCACCTGCCAAGCTTTCCTCTGTATCTTCTTTTTTATAACCCATCAGATTGCTGAAGACAGGAATTCGAAGCTCTTCTTTAGCCCTCTCTTCTTAAACCCGAACAAATCCAGTTCTCATTTTCTCTCAATACATGATGCTTCAGACCTTTTCTTATCTTGAAGACCCTCTCCTGGCCTTGCAACAACTTTCCTGTGCAAGAGAGCCCAAAATGGACTGAATAACACATCTTTCATCAGCTATAAATAGTGTTCTATTGCTAATCATCTCAAAACTGCATATAGAGCTGTACCAAAACAAACATCTCATATTCCCTCTTTTGTTTTTCAGACTTCCGATCTGTACCACTATTGTTCATTGTCTTAAGCTGCTAAATTAAATACAGTCTCTTTGCTCATGTTCACCACCAAATGTTCAATAAATTTCCAACTTATTAATAAGGAAAAATTAACCACTATGTTCTAGAACAATTTACTCAGTGCTTCATGACCTTCGCATCTATACCACCAACAGTCTTGTCTAACCTGCCTGAGATGAGACCATTACAGCAATAAAATCTCCATTGGAAACCAAATAATTGGACAATAAATACAAATAGAAATATCATGGCCTTCTTTTCTAGGCTAAAAGTCCTCGCTTCTGCCCTGAAAGCATCTCATATTTTGTTTATACTTCACTGACATTATTTTTAACTCCTCTTTGTAG
The DNA here is from genome assembly GCA_013397725.1 of Rhagologus leucostigma. NCBI lineage: Eukaryota > Metazoa > Chordata > Aves > Passeriformes > Rhagologus > Rhagologus leucostigma. The sequence continues at coordinate 9,513,196 of VZTD01001045.1, forward strand.
GTGTATGATTGTTCACATATTTCAGATCTTCTGTTGCAGATCCTCTGAATACTCACACTGACAGTAGTTGCAATCACCTGGCTTTTCCATACAATTTTTTTTACCAGAGGTCTGGGAACGTTTTGTTTGTTTGTTTGTTTGTTTGTTTGAAATGAAAGCTGTGAGTGATGGAACAAAAAGTGCTGAAAAAAAAAGCATTCTAGTTTTATAAGCAGCCATAAGATAGTCTACCAGACTTTATGTGGGTCAGTGAATATCCCCAAATAAAATTATTGCATATACATTTACATTTAAAGGTAGGAACATAAAATATTGTAAAAGTGTGAAGAAAAAAGCTGATTGAAAGATTTGTTGTAACTGACTGAGTCTTAATATTACACAGCAGGTGAAAAACTTCTTTTCAACTTCTTAGAAGCCTGATCATTAAATTTCTTTTTATCAGCCTGCTTGTGTATGGCAGACCCCATACAAAAAATCAACTTTAATTTGTTACTGAGCAGTCCATGAATGTGAGCACAATGGATAATTCATCATTTTCATGAAAAATATTGAGCTAACTTTTAAAACATGGTAATTTCCATAATTATTCTTCTATTTTGTGTTATTTGGTTGAGGAGAAAATAAAATTTTGTCTAAAATATCTCCGTAAGTCTCAAGAAATATTAATGATCCATGAAGTCTTGTGAGATAGCGGAGAATTTTTTCAATCAGGTTCAAGAAAGCTGCTATTTTTCCCCTAGAACACAAACTTTACAATATTCCCTTCAGCTTTGCTCTGTGCTGTATACTTCCTTCATACACATGCACATGCATTACATGACTCATTTCTTCAGCACCAAGAGTGACTCAAGGCTTCTTGCTGTTACTTAGAGCTTGGCAACACATTTAGAAGGCTACAATGAGATGTATCGCTTGAGATGCAGTGAGGCTTATTTTCAGAAGTGTGATAAATACACCCAGCACAAATGGAAGTAAAGCATGTGCTGTGCAGTTACACACCTACCACTGTGCATCGAGAGTCACCTGTCATGGAACACAAGACCTAACTCTCTAAACAGATGAGACACATGTGTTCATATAATGTTCCAATACCTTTTCCCTTCTATATGTTCCCAATATCTTTTATCTTAGAACTTTAGGGAAGTTCTTTTCTTTGTTCGAACTGTACTAAAAGGCTAAAGGTGTTATTTTACTGATTCAGGCTTTTAGTACTCTCCCTCTCTCTTCTATACCCACGCAAGCTCCTCTAATTTCTGAAAGTTATTAGCTGTGAATCTAATAGATTCTGAAAATCACCAACATGAATGAATGAAACTTAATGCATCTTTTCTGTGGGCAATGGAATATAAAATTTTGCTTAATTACTTTCTACTTTCTCTTCTGTATCAAAGTCGGGCTAAACTGCTAGGGAGGAACAGAAGCTTTTTCCTTACCTAGGCAGCCAATATCTCTAGCACTTATGTATCAGGCATGTATAGTTTTTCAATATTTAAGGAACTTTTGTCACAGAATGACTGCTAATCCAAAACTGCCCTAAGTGAAAAGCAATTGTCTCTGCAAGATATTTGTTTGATAAGAGTTTTTGGTTTAGTTTGATTTCATTTTCCATATAGCCTGGTAAACCATAAGACTGAGCTCCCTTGCTCCACAGACTTTTTCTGTGAAAGGTCCTTTTTCATGGAGATACACCTTAAAATTGATTTTTTTTTGGACTGAAAAAAATGCCATTGGAAGAATAAAGGTGATTTTCAGATTTCAGATCTTTCCATCAGTGTCAGATCATTTTGTCTTTTCAGGTGTCCTGAAAAAAGTGTTAATAAAAGTGCTTCATGAACCATTATATGCATTTTTTAATAAGCTCATCATCCTTATTATGATGGTAGGCATTTTAGGCTGTACACTTCTGTATCTCTAAATGCAGTGCATATTCTCTTCTGCCCAAGCTCTACCTGATTTATTTTTGTTTACACAAAAAGAAGGGCCACTTTACATGTAAACTTCAGTTTCCAGAGAACAGGACACTGAACAAGAAAAATACTCTATAACCATTAAAAACAATGAAGAAAAATAATGTTTTTCTTTCTGTTAGCTGAAAATTTTCCACTTTAGTAATGTAAATAAAAACTGATGATCCAAATTATAATTTTCTTTCATCCCTAGGAAAAAAACCCAAAAGTTATCTGTAAAAATTTTTATAAAATGAAATTAGAATCCATTGTTTGTTTCATACTTCTCCCACCTTTAATCTGCATTGTACACCCACTTCTTAAATTTTTCACTTCAGAAGAATCCTAAAGTATGTTGCAGTTACAACAAAAAACCAGGAACATAGTTTCAGAAACTTTAGTTTTGTGATGAAATGCAGCACAAATTCTTTAATGTTGACTTCATCCAAAACAAAAGATTTTACTTTTCTTTTTGAATACCTGGAGTCATTAATTTAAATTCTTTTATTTCCATGGGATATTTTAGATTTTAGAGAAACACATCCATTTCAGAAAACAAACCAAACCAGAAAATTATTTAGGAAAGTATTATTCACATCTGATGGGCAATTAGGTTCAGAAATGTCTTGCAACAGAATACAGCACTAAATGAAAAATTTGTTTATTAACTTATGCTATTCCCATTTTAAAAGTCTAGAAGGTTGAGGGGAACTACTGTTTTTCAGGCTTGCATCAGTCTCTAAAAAGATTATGGAGCAAGTTCTCCTAGAAGCTACTCCCCAAACCAGGAAGGATATGGGAACTGACTGGCTCTGTGGAGGATTGTAGATGTTTACCTTGACTCTAGCAACATTTTTGTAAAGGATCTCTAATTAGCGCTATGGAAATCAAAGTGGTGAGACAAGGATAGGCTGAGTGGATTATAAGGCAGATAAAAAATTCTTTATCCATTAGGCTTAATAGGCTAACCGAAAACACTTTGAAATCTAACTGGTGTCTAGTTACACTTGACATTCCACTTCAGATCATCATCATCAATAACAGGACAACACTGTAATGGAGAGTGGTTCTTAGTGGAAGGGAGGATTTCTCTTCAGAGAGATTCCAAAATACTGAAGGAATGGGTCACTGGAAAACAAGAAATTTTAAGAGAAACAAATGTGAAGCCCTGTGCTCAGGAAGGAAGAGTCCTACACATCAGTATGGACTGGGAACTGCCTGGTTGTCTCATAGGCAGTTACCCCTTCTCTGTGCAGGAGATTGTTGACTTTCACAGGAACATTCCAACAGGTTAGGTTGGTCATCTATAAGCAGTACAGGTGGAGGTGGGGAGAAAGACTAGGTATTGAAGGAGAGCAGAGAAAGCATAACAAATTACGGCAAATGGATCATCTGGGTGTTTAGTTTCTGAAGTCGATGGAAAGAACCAGTTATACAAGTACCATTCTAGAGCTGGTGAGAATATATGGTCTGGATGGATTTCACCTTGTCTGTCTTGAGGTGTCTGGAATGTGATTTACGTACAAGTTACTTGTCTCAGTTAACATTGTGATCAGTGGAGATTTATCATAATTTTATTATCAGATTTATTCCTCAGGACATGGGGGAAACCTGTGCAAACTGTGGCATTTTACAGTTTCTGTGTAATAATTATGTAATTGATCTCTCTTGCCTTTTCCACACTTTCCTCTGATCATGCAGTTCATCTTACCAGTTATAGCAAAACTGTTTCTGTGAGTGCTAAAAGTAAAGAAATTCATTCTCCATAAAAACAGAAATATATTTTTTATAATAAATTTAACCTTAAAAAGAATTTCTGCTGACACTGCTTTCTCAATAAGACAGTAAATCAAGATTATTTTTGTGACCTATATAGTGAGGATAACAATTGTCTGTAGTTTAGCTATAAGAGAGCAAGCTTTAGGTGTATGCAGTGCTGGTGCTTCTCTTTTCCAGAGACCGGATGCACAGCTCTCAAGGCCCTATTGGCCATTCTCCACAGATTAGCATGGCCAATGCTGATAATAAGAAAGTTGTGATTTCATGGTAAATTTCATAACTACTAAAGAGCAAGATACTTATCAAATGGAAGCTCTTCCTGTGGAGGACTGAGAAATTTTTCTCATTATTCCTGGAAAACCCTGCACTCTTACATCTAAGAATATGAAGAAATTATGAAATTACTAAACAGAAGATAAATATTCTAGTAAATAGGAATAGCTACTTGATAAACATGGGGAACAGTATCATCTGTAACAGATTATGTGACATATATAGCTCAGAATATTAGTTTTAATTTAAAAGCAGACATTACTTAAACATGTGGGTTTTGTGATCTGTGCACCTAATCTCTCAAAAATAAGCCTCTGCTTCTGACAGTAACAGGAACTGTGGTAAATCTCACAGTCATTATTGTCTTACTGTCTTGATGTAGAAATTACTGAATTAAACTCTATGTCCTCCCTTACAAAGGCAATCTATCTACCTGACTTTATGGTTATATTTTCCACATAAAAAGGTCAACACAGCAAGTGAAAAATCTTTAGTTTTTTCTCTGTCTGCCAATTAAGGTTCTCTGCACATATTTTCCTACAGTTGGTTATTACTCCAGGCTCAACCAACAAAGGTAAACCGATTTCTTAGAACCTCTTTCTTGGCAGAGACTTGCTAAATGAAATGTCCATAACTCAGTTCATATCAACCAAAATAGGTTAGGAGTACAGGTAAGAGGACTGATAACCTCAGTTAGGATGTCATGAGCAGGTGAAGTCAAAATGGTGGCAGGAATGTGCTCCTTAGCCTATAGAAAAAGATGTGAAAATGGAATAACACAAGTAAACGTGTTCAGCTGCTAATACAATTTACTTAGGGTAAATTGTGTGAAAAGGGATACTGAGGCACAACTTGAAATATGTTCTCTGCCACTTTAATCTCCAAATTTGAGTAATACACAGTTGGACGTTTACTGGAGATGTCCTGAGCTGGCTTACTTGCAGCTTTGTGACAAGCCTGTGACATCATCCATCTTTCTGCAGTGGAAGATCTGATGTACAAGGTTCTTCACATATTGTATTTATAACAGACATGTTATTGTTTGAAGCAAGAGTTAGGGTGAATATAACCTTCACTTACGTAATAAGTCAGATCTAAGGTTATTGTTATAAGCAAATGTTTTTAACAATGAACTGAATTATACAATACTGATGGGGACGGAGGTGGAAGTAATTTCCTCTTAAACTCCTGTTCATTTCCTGTGCAAGTAATAACACAAAATTAAAGCCTGACAGTGTGTACCACAGAAATAAAGGAGGACATAGGCAGATTTGAAGCCCTGACTGATCATATTAGAATCTGATTAGCTATTCATAGGGTAAACTAGGTATGCTTTTTTCCACTTTTAGTTTTCACCACATCAGTAATTGCACCATCAGTATGTTCACTGAATGTATGAAAGACGAGAGTTACAACAGCAGAAGTTTGCCTGCTTTATTATTTTATGCAGTTATTGCTGAATTTAACTTTCAGTTATTCATTTTTGAGCTCTGAATCATGAAGTTTTAAATGAAAATGATAAGGATTGTAATTAAGAACTAGTAGAAGCAAAGAAAATAAAAACATGAATGTTTCCTACTAAAGACATGCTCAGAATATTATATAGACAGCTGGAAAATTTATCTGTCTCTTCAATGCACCGATGATAAGAGCGATAATATACAATTACTTGCTTATACAATTCTGAATGTCCCAAAACCATAATCAGAAAGACAATTAGCCAGTTAGCACCTTCCCTCATATCCAATATTTTTATATTTTGCTTTGAGTGATCACTGAACAAACAAATGCACCTTTTTGCATCTGTTCCTAATTTAACTGTTCTGATATAAAAATCCTAGCTCAAAAGGGAAGCTATGTCTAAAGCCAATGGACAGTAGAGTGAGAACTAGAATTTTGCATATCTAACTGAAAATTCACAGTTCTGCTTACTTCAGTGTATTGCTTCTTAATAGTCTAAGTATAAAACACTGGATTCCCTGAGCATTACAACTCTTTAAGCATAATATTCAAGTTCTTGAATGTTCTTTTTTGATTCGTCAGAAGTTCCTCAATTCTTATTGCAGGAGGTATTTGCCTACATTTAATTTAGCACGATATATTGGATGCCAGACACACCAAAGCTGCTCGCTCACTCCGCTGTGCAGCTGGAAAGGGGAAGAAAATGTAAGGAAGAATTAATGGATTGAGATAAGGACAGAGAGAGATCACTCACCAAATAACATCACAGGCAAAACAGACCAAAATTAGAGATATTAATTGAATTTATAAGTAACAAAATCAGAGCAGGATAATGAGAAGTAAAATAAGACCTTAAAAACACCTTTCCCTCCACTTCTCCCTTCCTCCCAGCTCTACGTCTTCACCCACCAGCAGCACAGGAAGATGGGGAATGGGGTTTACGGTCAGTTCATCACATCTTGGTTCTGCTGCTGCTCAGGTAGAAGAATCCTTCCTCTGCTCCACTGTGGGCACATGAAACAAGTAGCATGTGTGGAAGCTGACAAAAAAGCTGTATTAAAATAAAAGGATTTTCAACATAGCACAGTGATCTGAAATATTTTCAGAGTACTTCAACAGAATAACTAGAATGTTTCGAACTTTTTTATCCTGGAGCTCACTACTATGAGATACAAAAGCAGAAGTGAATTAAAGCATTTATTCTGGAAACCTGACAAAGTCTACACTTTGATATACAGACCTAATTTTCCTCAGGTATTTATTTTTTAATTGCATGCTGGGAGAATTACAACTAAATGTGAAAGAAAAATGTAATGTGTTCCATTGTAAACAATATATGGTTGTACAATTCTAACCAAAGTGTCATTCATTTAAGAACAGCTTCAGTTGGAGGTAATGTATTGCAGAAGGAGTGAGTCTTAGAAATATCAGATATACTGAGACTACCTTTGGTGCCAGAGATCACAGAAAAAATACGTTAATTCCTTGAACAAAAATTTAAAAAGATTTATTTTATCTTCCCTCCCACCGAGACAGAGGCAATAATTTTTCTTAAATCATTTTTGATATCCACAGTTTCCACAGAACATAGATGAGGTCCATACGAGGAAAAATCAGATTCACTTCAAGCTTCTTGCTATTCTCAACTCATAACGAAGATCAATGAGAAAAAAATACCAAAATGTAATAACTCCAAGCTTTTCGTAATGTGTCCAAACAAAAACCCCAAGACAAACTTCTCCTGTGGTACTAAACTTTCCACTGTATTCAGTGTCCATTTCCTGAGACATGTGAGGTTTGAACATATCATATCCCTGAACGGGTCAAGTTGGAAGGGGCCGCAGAGGGTCATCTGGTCCAACCCCCCTGCTCCAGCACGGTCATCCCAGAGTGCTAGGCACAGGATTGTAACCAGATGGTTCTTGAATGTCTCCAGTGAGGGAGACTCCACAACCTCTTTGGGCAACCTGTTCCACTGCTTGGTCACTGCACAGGAAATAAATTCTTCCTCCTTGTTCAGGGGGAACTTCCTGTGCATCCATTTCTGCCTATTGCTCCTTGTCTTATTGCTTTGCACCACTGAGCAGAGCCTGGATCCATCCTCTTGGCACACTCCCTTCAGAAACTGATTGACATTGATGAGGTCTCATCTCAGGTGTCTCTTCTCGAGGCTGAACAGCCCCAGCTCCATCAGCGTTTCCTTGTGAGGTGCTCCAGTGCCTTAATTGTCTTTGTTGCTTTTCCCTGGACCCGCTCCCAGGAACTCGTTACACTTCATTTTCTCGTGCAGATTTTATAATAGAGAAGAAAGTAAAATGGCATTGGTTTTACATCCCTGTAGAGCTATAAATCTAGCCTGTTTGCTTCTGTGGAGGAACTTTGAAAGTGTACATGAAATTCTTCATTGTTAATTTGGGTTAAAACCCAATAACTTTAAAAGATACGTGAAGTCTCTGATCTTTGTAAAGAATGAATCATTAAAAAAGAGCCAGCGGCAAGTATGGAGATAAGGATTCAAATTACAATTTCTGAGGGAGGTCTTGGTGGAGGAAATGACTCCAGACCTTTCTAGGGCATGTTATTTGAATTGGACTCAATTCAAATGACGATTTGAACTAGCAGAATTTAGAGTAAACTGTAAGGTTTGTAGGTGAATTTTAAAGACTAAGCCAAAAGGTTATGAAATTAGGTTGAGTATGTGTTGTTTGACTGGTAAGCAGTACTGGGAGTTTCTTTTCAACTTTCAAAGCTAGATGGAAATTTGATGTTATGGAAATGGAAGGTATCATAAAAGTCAGAATCAAAGTTTGATGCATGAAATAAAAATTTCAAATACAAATCAAGCCAAACACACACCAGCCCATGGAAATCCTTCCGTGATTTTCTATTTGCTACTAGACTGTATACAGAATTAAGGAATGTTACATAGGTCTGAAGAATATGGAAGGCAATTTTTTTAGCTGTCTAGCTTAAGTAATTTGGACTTTGTGGTTTACAGGCAGCTAGATAACAAACACTTGAGCAGAAAATCCATACTACTTTGATAAGAGTAGTCAAGGTATACATCATAGGGCTCTGATACTGTGTAGTTACAACATGTAAAATAAAATATTACACCTATGAATTAATTTTTATTTCTATATATAATACTCTTTTATACAAATATAAGAGAGATAAAAACATGAACTGAGCACATAGGATGTATAACAGTGTTAAAAGGAATTTTGAGATCATAGAAGATATAATTAGCCACTTAAAAACCCTAAATTAAAGACGGAAACTTGATATAGAAGAAACATGGTAAATGTGTACAGAAAAATGTGGTAGAATATACTCTTTGGGATCAGCTGTGTACTGCATGGTTGTCAGTGCTGTATGTTTACATCTGTTGGACAAAGTTATCTCCTCCAAGAGAATGATCTTTCAGATCCACAGCAAATACCAAAGAATAGTTTTATACCTGCAGTGCTCTGCCTTTGCCTACCTGAGAACCCGGGCTGATGTTGCTTGGGAGTTTTCCAGTGTTCAACTTTTGCTGCAATTATGTCGAAGAATTGTATGGGGTAGAAATATTAAAAGTAGTATGGATTTGGCCATTTTGATTATAGGGAAATCTTCCTGATGGAATTATTCCCAGAATTGTAAAAGCATTTTGTCACAGGAAGAAAAACCTGGGAAAATTAACAAAGTATGTGGGTGACCAGCAACTGGGGCATAGGACTAAGCAGAGTTCTAGTGAGATCAAGACATGAGAGGAGCTAAGGTATTTGGCAGTGTGCCATTACCCCACTGCAATGATTCACACCCACCCCAGTGTACTTATAAAGCACATCCTGAATAAAATCTGTTATGACTTAAAGGTCATAAGACTTAAGTCGCTTCATAAGAGTCAGTGAAGCTGGTCATGGAGAAAATAATTTTTTTCAAAATCTTTTTTTGTGTTCTGACATGCTGCCACAGTTGTCTCATTAATACAGTAAATAATACTGTAATATGTACAAAATAGAGGTAAAATTATTCTAGAACACCTCAACCAGAATAGAAAAAACCCTCAGGAAAAGACAACTCATTAATCTAAAGTTTTTTAACTCTAAAAATATTTCTTATCAATGATTCATTATATGTAAAAATGTTCAAGATTGCAAAATAAAACACTAGACAGATTTAAATATCTTTAGACAGAAATGTCCAGATGATTTAGTGATAATATTCTTATTTCTTGTGAGCCATTTAAGGTAAGAGTGGTATAAGACCACTCCGATTACACTTCATTGTAAGGAACTATGTTGATTTAATCCACTTCGGGATGGAAAATAATTTTAGAAAATAATAAAAACACATATTATAATTTGAATAATTATTGATCTATTCAATATATGAATTAATCAGTCCATAACTTCAGTGATTTTCTTAGGTTTTCTTGATGTATGGAGATTCTAACAACAGACGAAGGGACATTAAGTTATGCTTCATTAACACTTTTTTTGGTTCCTATCATCTGAAGCTTTTCTGATCACAAGGAAAAATCTAAGTGGCAGGAACACAACAACTGAAAGGCTTGTCTGAGGTGTGCAGACCTTGATACCCCTAGAACTTTTGCCAAAAATATGCTACTATCAAATTTTCAGGGGCACTGAAAATATTGTTTAGTGTGAAGAGGCAGCAGTGTAGTTGGGAAGTTCAAGGGGATAGATGCTGATTATTGGTACAGAGAAAGGAAAAAGAAATAGAAGGAAAATTTCTCATGAAGCTGGAACAGATTTATAACACTTAATCTGAGTACAGGACGTCTCCTTGCCTGTAAACCCTGGAACAAAATAGAAGCAGCAGAGATGCACAAACTAAACAGGAATGTTAATACCTTTTAGGTGAAAAAAAATTACCAAGAACTGCTAATTTCTATTTTTAGTATACTGTGATGCATATCCTATTTAAAAGCTCATTGAAGAGACTGGAAATTAAGACCCTTTAGCAGAATTAAACTGTGGCTTTACAGATGTATGTATTTTGTTCTCTTTGCTGGCTCAGAATTCCTAATTATTTCATCACTATCATAAAAACATTCGGACCTAAATATCAGGAAAAAAAAAGTTGGGAAAAGACCTTTATCTCTCCGAGTACCTGGGAAGCCCAGACTGCACAGCTACATATAGTTCATTTTGCTATGACACAGCTATTTTGAAGAGCGAAAGCTCCATTATGAGAATGACATGACATGTTATAATTCAGGATATCATCAGGAGACCGGTTGCAAGTTTTCCACTGAGTGCTTTGATGCTTATTGGATGTATTAGACAAGTGGTTTATATATGAATGCTAATAATAAGCTTTTTCAATCACCAAAACTGCAATCTCTGGTTATCAATTCTGAACTTCTGTGTAATACAGGACACACAGCACAGGACCACAACATTCACACGACAAACTCACTCTGAAATGACAGAATTTTCTAACCTCACCACACTGATGATTGGATCTGTTTCTCCAGGGGCCCAGTCTCTATTCTACTAGATTAGAACTAAACAAATTGTATGGAATGACTAATGTAATAATTTAATTCCAATAAATCTTTCTTATTTGGTAATAAGTCCTCCAAAGTCAACTCAATAGCTTATAAAGCACTTCTGAGTGTTAAGTTTATTTCTGTTAATCAGAATTTAGGATTTTTTTTAAAACAAGAAGAACAACTTCAGAATTGTTGCCATTGATATGAAGATATAAAAGTTGTAGTGGTTAGGAATGAAAAAATAATCTGATCAGCTCAAGTTTATTCTAAGCTCAAATAAAATTGTTACTTGCAGCAATTTTTTTAATGTTTTGATCAACAAAGACTCCTTTCATTCCAACACAAGTTCCTCAAGAATCAAAAAAGCCATTAGAAATCCAGTCTACCTATGAGGTCTCATTTTCAAACAGTTTTTCCTGTTTTAAAGATAGAATTTTTTGTCTTGTGTGGGAGCAGATACCTCTGTAGCATAGAGGACAGTTTATCCTTTGGTTCCTCTGCCGCATCAGATTTCTGCTGCGCTCTGGAACAGCAAAAAAATATGATCAAAAAAAGACCTCTTCTAGGCAATCAAAAACTGATATATATTAAAAATTTCTTTACTCTCTTTGGCCTCCAGCACTTTATCCACAGTTTCCTGCCATTTCTCATTTAATGAAGGTTCGCAGTTGCTTTGGTTTCTCCTCAATTTACAGCTTCATCTCTTCTACTTCTTCACCTGCCACAGCTGAGATAGGAGTAAGACAGCTGTTCTGGTTGGAGAATGGATTTATATAGTCTGGCTCAATTAATTTGGAGGCCAACATGATATGAAGTCAGACATGTTTACCTATTTCTTTTAGCATTATATTTCACAGACTCTCTCATATTTCAAGAACAGTGGATAGTTGGTCCTGTGATGCCTTAGGATTTTAGCTTTTATATTTTTCAGATCCTGTAATGCTTTAGTGTGTAACTCTAAAACTCCTTATAGTCTGTTAGCTACTGTTCTCCCATCCTGGTCCGACAAAACAAATCCTCTCTAGGCCTGGACTTCAAGGACACCTTACTCTCTCAGGCCTCGAAATATGTAAACAAAGTCTCTAAAAGAGGAAAATGACTTCACTACCTGAAATTGTAATTGAAGAATTAAACCTAATATGCAAATGGACCAAACTTATAAAAGTACGAAAAACTTGTGGCCTGTTGTCCATTTTGGGTGTAACCTTCTCTGAAGACTTTTGACTGCCCAAAGGGTACCTGAAGATGCTTCAATAAATACCCACTTTTATCCTCTTAATTTTGTCTAGCCTCTGTTTTCAGGTAGCCCCATCAAGGCGTTCACCTGAAATGTCAATACTCCATGTGACAATTCAGACAGAAGCGTCCCTAGCTCATCTTCCCTTTGCAGAGAGAAAGCATGACTACTTTCTTCACATGCTGAAAGTCTGTAATGTCAATAAACAAATTTATGAGTGTGTCAGTGGTCTCACATTTGTTTTCTTTCAATATTTTCTTCAGTGATTTACCAGGGACGTAATTTAGCATTACAAGATGTTGGTTATTCAGCTCATTTATATTTTCTTCTATTTTTTTGCAAATCATTAGTTTTTAATTTTTTTACATTAAAACTGAGCATTTTCATCACTTAAAATAGGAAGTACTATAGGAGATTTATTTCCTAATTAAGTAATTAGACGGCAATTCAGGAATTCCATAAGAGTTTTCTTCTTACCTTTCTGTATCTTTTCTGTCTTGAGGTCTGATAATGAGTCTCATTCCCCACTTTTTACATAACGGCTGTTACTATTGCCCAGGAGTCCCAAATTAGACCCTTGTCTCACCTTCCTTTCTCTTCTCTACTGCTAAGCTCTTTCCATTCCAAATACAAGGGTTAATCCTGCAACAAGTCATGAGCAGCTGAATCCCTACAATTAGATGGAAAACACATTACAGATATATGAGTTGTCAGAGAGGCAGAAAAGCCAGCATCTATGCAGCTCATTGTTAGTTCACAGTTATAAATCTCAACTGTTGTCTGCTGTTTTCCCATTATCGACACTATCCTTCTTTCGCCATATACCCTCTGATAGCTGTTTCATGTGATGTGATAGATGACTGTCTTGCAATTCTCCATTTTTTAAATGCTGTAGGAGGCATTAAAAAAAATAATATCCACCTTCTTCATATATCTCATGTATCCATCTCTTACATACTTGCTGCTGCTGCCTTCATGGATTTTTTCCCCACAGCTGACAATGTTTCACTTCTGTGTTTGGCAAAACTATTAAATGTGCAATGTAAAGATTTGGTGAAGTAGACAAACTGCCTTTGCTTGCAAAGCAGCAGTATCAGTAAAGTATACCGCTCTTATGGTAGTGAAGAGTCATAATGAGGAGCACTGCAAAAAGAAAGTTGCTGTATAATTTGGGAGAAAAATAAAGCCCCCATAGAATTTAGGATTTTTTTGTCCTGGGTGAATAATATCTAGAAGAAAACCGGTAGATAGCTGTACTTGTTTTTGACTTGGGTAGAGTTAATTTTATTCAAAGTGACTGATATGGGGCTATGTTTTGAATATGAGATGAACACACAGTTGATAACATAAAGATGTTTCTGCTATTGCCAAGCAGGGCTTACACAGAGCCAAGGCCGCCTCTGCTTTGCATATGGCCACACTGCTGAGGGAGTGGGGGGTGCGTGGGAGGTTGGGCAGAGACACAGCTGGGACAAATAACCCCAACCGACCAAAGGTATATTCCAGACCAATTAGTCTCACGTGCGGCATGTAAATTTAGGTGAAGGAGAAGGAAGGGGGGACATTTAGAGTGCTGGTGTTTGTCTTCCCAAGTCACCATTATGCATGATGGGGTCTCTGCTCTCCCAGAGATGGCTGAACCCCTGCCTGCCCTGGCGGAGCAGGGAATTAATTCCTTATTTTGCTTTGCTTGCGTTCACAGCTTTGTCTTAAACTGTCTTTATCCCCACCCATGAGTTTTCTAGCTTTTACACTTCTGATTCACTCCACAATCCTTCTGGTGGGAGAGTGAGCAAGTGGCTGTGTGGGGCTCAGTTGCTGGGGTTAAACTACAACAATAGCATAAAATATATAACAGAGTAGGAGAGAAAAAGATGACAAAACGCTTATAATATTAATAATACCTGCTTATGTAGCTAAAAAAGAATCCATGGAAATCCAGATAGGATTTTCTCTAGTAGTCAATCAAAGTTTAGTTTCACTGAGAATCTGTATAATTAAAAGAGACAGAAAAAAGATAAAGAGAAGGAGAAAGAGAACAGAAAAGAAAGAAAATAGAAATTAGTGACAGACAGGGCCCCTAGGCTAATGTTTTGGCCTCCTCTCAACAGCAAGCTGCCTAAAGAAATGCCAATCTGTGCTCAGATTTTCTTCACCCAAATTTTAATACTAATTTGAATGCATTATCAGTTTTCACTTTCTGTCTCAAGCTTTCCTATAGAGTAGTAAATTTTTGACATTTACGAAGTGGAGTGCGAAAAAATATTGTGGAACACAAGAAATAATTTTCTGTTGATTTTCTTCAATAACACTGTAATAATTATAAACGAACTCGAAAAGGCAAGTGTGCAACATGGAGTTTTTGCAGAAGTTTGTGTCACAGACATCACCCACCCAAAAAAGGTCTGAAGAGATGTTCAATATCAAAGGGAAATCAAGATATAAATTGGATGTCCAGGGTAAATACTTACTCTTTTTGTTTTTTGCTACATGGAGTAAATAATTATTTCAACATCTTTAACTGATCTGGAGAAAACTAGTTTGTTCCTGACTTGCTGATAATATTTCAGTTTCTTTTAATAATATTTCTTTAGTTATGACACTGAAAGCAGATGCATATTATGCAAGCTAACTTAAGTCCAAATAGTGTTAGGCGACCATTTCCTGACACAGCAAACGAAAACAAAGATGTTATTGTGAATGTCAATATATATGAACATCTAATATCGGAAAAAAATTTAAGCAGAGAAGAGGTGCAGCAAAGACTAATAAAATTCCTACAATAAAGAAAATTTATATAGTAATACACTGAAAAAATAGTACATCTTGGGAAATAAAACACTGGAGAACAAGACAGGTAAAAGATTATTCAGGTTTCAAATTAATTCTGAAATTTTAAAAAAATAAATCAGACAGGAAGTTGCTTTTGGTCACTGAAAATTATTATTGCTGAAATTAAAAAAGAAAACAAAGAAATAGCAACAAAATGTTCCTGGATTCAGATCCTTTGTTTCTGTAAAATAAGAAAATACTTATATTACTTCAAACAGCTTGGATACAGACAAATAAATCACACACTGTATGATCTGTAGAACACTGACATTCAAGATGGTCTTCTATGTACGTTTTTGTTGATCAAAAACTGATAACTGATGTTAATCCTTGCATCCCATTTGGTCATAAAACAGGTTTTAAATTAACAATATGATGTTACTACTAATCTAAAAAGGAAACAAATCACTAAAGGTTGTATTAGCCTATGGAATAATTGCAGTTTTCAAAAAACAAGAAACTTAGAAACAACTGTCAGGGTTGTTGAAACAGATGAACATGCTTGTTCCATCTGATTGTACAAGGACGACCTTTCAACAGAAAGATTGTGAAGAAAGACTGAGGTGAAATGCTGCTTTCCCTGACACATTAACCTCCTCACTGTTACCAGTTTCCAATTATACTGTCAAGATGTCCGATAAGGGGTGGTGGCAGCCAGACTTTGGAGAGTGGAAGATGGATATTGATGGACACAGAACAATTCAGTGTTCACATTCCCTTGAAATGAAAGGAACTATGTCCTATTGTAATACACATAATTATGTAACTTGCAAATTGAGTGAGGCTTCAGGGAGGTTTCTTAGTATAAACATAGCTCATCTCAAAAACTTACCAACTTTTTGTATTTCATTGGTCTGAAAAAGTATTAAAACTATAATAATTTGGAAAGCTGTTATCATTACAAGTTCTACAAACAAGCTCATGAATGCCTTACCTAAATAATGGAGGACTTGTAGTATATGTAACTAGAAAATAATGAAAAAGTACATTAAATTAAATTAATGGAAGAACACATTACCCAATAAGTGGTGGCATCATGTATTTTGTTATCTATGTTTTCAAAGAAAAATGAAAAGAAATGTTTTTCTTTTTGTAGGATAGTTTGGCTTTCTTTGTTGAGTGATCTGAGGGTATATCATTAGTCATTCTGGTATTAACCAAGCTTTTTACTAGTTCGTTCATTTTTTTCAGTTTAAATTTTGTCAATTCGTTTTTTTAATTGAGTTTTGCTTTTGATTCTTTAATGTACTTGATTTGTTATTCAAACATGCTGTATTCTACACCAGAGTGCTGCCACCTGTGCTGTTTAGATCCATGGTAAGATCATATAAAATATCTTTTCGCAGTTTCAGGTTTTTAGGTTTTGAAATCTGAGATGAGTCACTATTTGTGAAAGGAACTTAATTATGCTAAGGAAAAAAATATAATTATGAAATTTTGATATAGTGTACAAAACACAGATTTTATTAAAGACTGCTTCATAGAGGTATAATAGAACCAAGAAAAACTGAAATAGAAGGAATTACAAAAAATTCAGTAGAAGCAGACACCTTTTTGCCTTAAATTTGCTTACAATGAAAAATGTGAATAAAGCCACACAATAAAAATGGCTGTCAGAGTCTTCAATTGTCTTCAGACAGAATAAGCTAGTTTACATTTCAGTAATTCTAAGCATATTTCAATTTTGGAAAGTTCTGAAATATCTTCAAAACTTCTCACCTTGACACAGACGTAACAAATATTCTTCCCTTCTCACAGGTATAATAATCAGATTTCTGTACTTAAATGCTCCTATGCATTTTAAAACTAGTACAAGAAGCATTGAATAGCAGATAACTCATAAATATTCAATTTTCATTTCGCTTATGGGAAAAAGTAAAGAGAGATAAGCAACTTTTACCAGAAAAAAAATTCCTTAAATTTGATATTATATTTGTGACAAAATTTCTCAGAGGTTTGAGTTTGGAGTTTTGGTTTATTATTTTGTTGGGTTTATTACTTGCTGTTTTTTTCTTCCAGATTTGGAAATCTTCTGGACACTAGGAAGAATACCATCAACCTGGTTACTATGCGCATGTAGAGATGCCAAACAGGCAATTGCTAAAAGATTTAGGTCTTGAGTGAGCCTAAAGTAGAAGGATCATCCGTCTCAGGCAAGCTTAATCTCTCCTGAGTACCCACTGTTTATTATATAATTAATGGCAAGACTGTTGGAAACTGACTGAAACAGAAGGAAATGAATGCAAGAGAAAAATTGAGAGAGACATTACAATATCTTTAAACAGTGCTTGACCCTGAAATCTTTGTGTTTTCTTCATTCCAATGCAGTTAATCCATTACTTGGACATCCATGGTGAAATTTCAATGTATCAAGAGGAGAACCCCAACCACGAAAGCATTTTATCAGCTAGGAAGTGTAGGCTTTCTGGCACTAATCCCTGGGCAAGTCTCATGCCTGAGACCTTTAGTGGCTTCCTGTCCTTTACAGGATACTGGTGGACAGGTTGTGTTGAGGTATTGGCTTGCATTGACCCAGGAGCTGCAGCTAGAAGGCAAAAAATATAGTGTAGTATCTTAGCCAGATTCAACAATCTGAGCTTTTCATTAATTTTGACACATTAGGAGGAAGAATGTTTTATCTCAATGTTAGTTTTATCATCCAAGCTCATCTGACAAATGCCAGAGAATTCCTTTATTCCTGCAGTGCCCTGAAGAAACACTTCAGTCCTCAAAACAAAAAAAAACCCGAAAACAACAAAACAAAAAACCACACAGCACTGGGGTTTTTTTCCTCTAAAAATGAAGCTGCTCTTTCGATCTGTCTATTTGGGACTTCTGGAGAAATGTCGTCCTGAACGTATGAGCTTGTAAGAGATTCAGTTATTAGCAAAACAGCACTAAGTAGGATATCTATTCCTGTGTTGCCTACATACCTTTAAAATTGTTGCTGAGTTTTCCCAGATCTCCTAGAACTGTAGACTTTCATGAATACGCATGGCAAAGAAACACTGGACTTTGTTTCTTTGTTATTTTGTATTCTCCAGATTCTGAAACATCTGTGTTTCCATGTACAAAATTTGGTCTGAGAAAACTTCTTTTTGCTTTATTTTTTCTAGTCCAAGACAAGTAAATTTCAGTTGTTTTCAGATGAATACTTGTCAGTGTATCAGGTTTCTATGATGCACTTCAATGAGATAGTTCTTTTAGATTCCAATTAGATTTTAGGAACAAAGGGTTAATTTCCTAGTCCTTTTCATAATGCTCCATGGTTGGACAAGATGGTGTTTCCATTCTGTTCCCTCAAGCTTTGTATCAATTTTTTTAAAGTATCTAGGGAAGGCATTTTTTGTGTGTCTGATACTTTTCAATCTATCATGCTATTACACTAAGATGATTTAATAATTATAATGCTCCCTAGGCATATCTCCTATTGCTGTTCTCACCTTCACAATAGCTATAGAAAGGGACAGATCCTAATTACTATTTTCAAATGCATCACCATTACGTAGAGATCTATAATTCCATTTTCAGTCACTAAACAGGGACCTAAAATTTGTTTCTTTTCAAAGTAATTTTGGAAAGAGGATATTTGTTCATTATTTTACAGTAGTTTAATTATAATGGAAAGGCTGAGGATAAGGAAATGGATTGATTCAAGTTCATTTACAGATTGGTGCCTTTTTCATAACAGAGCTTCATATTCTTATATCAAGCAAAGGATAAACAAAAGATGAAACATGGGTGGAAATGCATCACAACATGCATGGAGTAAAAAAATTAATTTTAACCCTAGGTATTTTAAAATGGGATTCTGTATCCTGTAATTAAGTATATTCATTCTTATGAGAAATTCTGAAAATTAAATTTGAGTTCTTCCACTGACTTCAATAAAATCAGTATTTATTATAAAATATCAAACTTGAGTTTTACAAATGGCTTTCTGATAAGCTCTGAAGTGATTTTCTTTTTTTTTGAAGCAAGTTGAAAAATCAACTGCATTATTAATTAAATAAGAAGATATTCAACATTAAAAATAGAAAATAATCTGAGATCTTTGTTTTGACCCTTATTCTAATTCATTACTTAAATACATACACATGCATGAATGCACACACACTATTTACAATTAGGTTCTAATTCATCTGTGCTGCATAATAAGACACCACACATTATTTTCTGTTGCATTCAATGCAAGAGGATATTGGGTTATGTTTACATCAGAGAATTTATTAAATTTGAAAATATGTACAGTGTTCTGGAAAATAAAGGGAGAGAGAGTGACGGTTAGAAAGTGAAAACTTAAGGATATGACATCCCCCTCCTGAAGTCATGAAAATTGCACAAATGACATACACCAATGCTGGTTGTATGCTGCTGAATGCTTTTATTCTATTGTAGCATAAAAACCTGCGGGAATGTAAGGGTAACCATGAAGAGGAATCAAACCATGATAATTGCATTAAGCACACTGATTTTAAGAGAAAGAATTCCAAACATTTCATAATGCAAAAGGAACTCCACCATTGCATCATACTTCATTGATATGAAATGTGGTGGACAGCCATGTTAACCAGGATGTACACCTAGATCATTTCTATATACTTAGAAACATGTGCAATCAGTGACTTTCAAATGCCATTCCCTACACCTCTATAAATTCATACCACAGTGAGCGAATCTGTACAGGAAAACAGTTCATGTTGAGGACCTTTTACCCTCACACTTTATTTGTTCTCTTTCAATTTTTTACTTCAAATTAACCCTAGTCTGGTTCTGTGATTGTACATAAAAAATAATAAACAAAACCCAAAACCAAAAAACAAACAACAAAAAAAACCCCAAACCAAACAAAAAAAGGCAAATGAAAACTAAAACAACCAAACAGCCCCCACAATTATTGATTGGAGAATACAAGGTGTTTTCCCAACTTTGTCTGCTGATTTGATTTCATCTGAAAAGAACCAGTCTATACATTCCAAGAAACTGCTCTGTGATGCAAACAATTTCAGTCACTAGCATTACTCACTTCAAAGGTACGGTCTTGATCTGTGCAAAAAATGCTAAGCACTTTCACTTTTCCTGTACTGAAGAATCAGTGACTGACTCTCTCCCCTTTACATTTCATTGGCAAGTTTTAATTTAACCCATATTATAAAAATATCAACACCATGTAACATAATATGTAGTATCTCCAAGGATCAGATTCCTTCACTTTGAAGGAACATTGTTGTTTTTAAGCAGTTAATTTTGCAGGTCAGCTCAGGCAGATACTCAAGTACTAAGGAGAGTGTGCATCTTGGTCTGAATCCATAAAGTTTTTCCAGTAGTTCTGAATTTAGACAACCCCAGAATGACTAAATGGAAACCATTATCTACTTGTGGGTTTTCGTTGGTTGATTTTGTTCTTGTTGGGTTTTATTGGATTTCCTTGTTTGTTTTTGTTATAATAAAACCCAATTACTAAACTAAACCAAAATTCAAAGTGTTAAGAGGATTACACTGTTTCCAGTATTCTTTTGTTTTGGTTATCTAGAATGTATGTGTGTAAGTATGTACCATGCAAACATTACCATGTAAATTTGGGAATCTACATGTCAGTGTTATAAAGGATAAAAGGTAAGAGCTCTCCATTTTCTGACAGTTTCATCAGTGTGTTGGCACCAGGATCTCAACAAATGAAACTAGCTGCTACAACAATCTATTCCTAATTCTTTAAAAGGTTTTCTCAATTTGCCGTTATAGAGGGATATCTTCTGCAATTTACACAGCATAAATATGCTTTCCAGAATATAGACAAGACTCAGATAATTTGGTGATAAATTTCTTGTTCCTTAGAAGTCTAGGAGTAGATAAAGTTAGTTAACTACAGGTGCTCTTCTACTAATAAATCTTATGAATTGTAGAATACTAAGAATTATGGTAATGCAGCTATTAAAAAGTTTGCTAAGAAGAAAAGTATTTATTCCTTTGATAGACACTCCTAATATTAATAATAATCTGAAATTTTCTCAAGTTAATACTTCTATTTTCTGTTTAATAGTTGTTGGGGAAAAGGGGGTTCTGTACCAAAAAAAAAAGCTTCAAAAGAAGCACAGAATCAGAAGTGGTTGAAACAGTAATATATCCAATACATCTGCTCTATGTTATGGAATAATTAATCTAACATACTCAGAAATGGGAATTCTCTTTGATGAAGAAACTGAAGACAACCTTACCAGCCCTGTTGCATCACACAGACACTCATTTCTTGTGAAATTAAGATTCAGTGCATACACTTCATATATTTTCCTTTCCTCTTGGTTCTAATAAGGCTTAGTTATCAATAATTGTTATTTCAAATGAAATTAATCGAAGTAATTATTTGGGAGAGAGGAAGTTTTCATTGCATTGGTTTTGTGAAAAGAGCAATACATACTCTTCCAGGATCTTGCTGGTTTTCTCTTGTTTTATAATTCATAACAGTTATCTGCAGAAAGGTAAATTGATTTCTTTTTAGCTACTAGTTATTTTCATACACTTGCCATAACTAGATTAGTAGTGAATGACAGTAAAGTTTAAAAAAAAAAAAAAGAGACGGATAGATAGATAGATAAACACTTCAGTAAACAGAAATGAAAAAAAACCCTAAGAAGACAATTCATTCACTGCTGCCAAGCCAAACATATTTTAAAGTTTGCTGCTAGTAATGGCAAAGAGATTGATTCAAACTGTAATTAGCACTGGCTTGAAAAGAAACACTGCTATTGCTCTGTGCAGTTAAACAAATACGGTGCATGTCTATGCTACAAAGAGTGTAAGCATTCTTTGTCTTTCTATATTTTTATCCCCTGATAGAGAACTGACTTAAGTTAATTCCCAGCAGAAAATGACAGAAACGATGCCTCAGTGGGCTCCTGTGTTTATTTACTACTCACTCACCTTGTTATGTGTTCTTGCTTAAGGATCACGTACAGATCCCTAGGAGCAAGTTTGTTTCTCCTGAACTGTCACACAAGAAATAGCAATTATTAGCAGAGATCACTTAGTCTCAATCCCAGCGCTTTCAGGATTTGTGTTTACTGTTTACTTACACCTGAATAGAATCACAGAAGTGTTTAGATTGGAAAGGACCTTCAAGACCATAGAGTCCAACCATTAGCCTAACACTGTCAAGTCCACCACTTGTCCCTAGGTCCACATCTACATGTCTCCAGGGATGATTATTCCATTAGTTCCCTGGACAGCCTCTTCCAATGCTTGACAACCCTTTCCCTCCATATTTTTTTTTCTTAATATCCAATCTAAACCTCTCCTGATGCAACTTGTGACCATTTCCTGTCTTCTGTTTCTTATCATTTGGGAGAAGGGCCTGACCTCTCAGGTAATGATGGCAGTCTCCTCATACGGAGCACCACTTAATGGTGACCAAAAGACTGATGCAGAAGAGAGTGGCAGACACTATCAAGTATCAGCTCCTTATTAGCCTACAGCATAACCTTTTATACCTTTCTCTTATGCCACTCACACGCTTCTTGTTACAGAAATCAACACACACCTGTATTCCAAGTTGTTTTTCTTTCTTCTCTGGGATACAGCTGTAACTTATCAAAGTTGAGGCTGCCTGCAGCCCATTCTTGTATCCCCACAAAGTAGTTCTGGAGAGTATCCCCTGAGCCTACTGTTCTCCAAACTAAACAACCAGCTACCTCTGACATTTCTCATATGACTTACTCTCTAGAAACTTCCCAGCTCTGGACAAGCTCCAGCACCTCAATGTCAATGTATTTCTACAAAGTGAGGGGCCCAGAACTGGACAAAGAATTTGAGGTGTGACCTCACCAGTATCAAGTACAGGAAGACAGTCACTGCCCTGATCCTGCTGTCACACAATTGCTGAAAAAAGCCAGGATGCCATTGGCCTTCTTGGTCACCTGGGCACACTGCTGGATCATGTTCTTCCAGCTGTTCAGCAGCACCCCCAGGTTCCTTTCCACCGGGCAGCTTTCCAGCCGCTCTCACCCAGCCTGTAGTGCTGCAGGGGGTTGTTGTGACAGAAGCGCAGCACTTGGCCTTGTTGAACCTCACACAGTTGTCCTCAGTCCATCAATCCCAGATCTCTCTGCAGAGCCTTCCTACCCTCCAGCAGATCAATATTCCCATCCAACTTGGTGTCATCTGCAAACTGAGGGTGTACTCGATCCCCTCATCCGGGTGATTGACAATGATATCAAACAGAACTGGCCTTAAAATTGAGCCCTGGGGAACACCACTTATGACTGACCACCACTGGATTTTGTGAGTTTTAACAACGGCAAGTGCAAAACAAAACAAAAGAACTTTTTGCATTTTCATATTAAGAGTGACAAGAATGCCTGTATTAATATCACTTACCTAGTGGCTAAATTCAGTGTATTTAATACTCCACATTAAATGTATTAAGTATAATCATTTGTCTACTTATCATTGCCAAATATTATGTAATTTGTTGTGAAGACAGAAAGGGATGTGAGATAGGCCTTCTTTGACATGTAATATTAAAGTACAGAATTACAATCCATTATGTTCCATTAACAGCAAACAACCTTATTCATAATAGAGTGTTAAGTGCCAATTATCATAAGCTCTCTGCTTATTAATTGACATGTGTTAGCAAGCTTTTAAAAAAAGATTGAGATTAATTTGGACTGACATACTGATTCTTTCTGAGGGCTGAATATATGTTATGAAAACCTACTACTTATAAACAAATTCCGTTCCTAGTGAAGTTTATTAAATCTCACAGCAAATTGCTTTAGCAAATATATACTAACATTTTGACATAGGGGCAAAAATGTGCAAATATGGAGATAAAAATACCTTCCAGAGAGTGCTTACTTCTAGCTAGGTCTTTACTCCATATTGCTGCCCTGAGTAGAATTACTAGCTTTTTCTTATCTTTCAGTCATGAGCTCAGGTTCCCCTACTTCAGTGATGTAGCTTCTATCTCAAAACCCTTCCCATTCAGGGTTTGAAGGTCAAATTACCCCTACAGCTTTATCTATATACTGCAGCTCTCTTTTGAGATAGAAACCTTTTTAGTGCAGTTCCATTCTGGTTTCCTCTGAACCCCCCATTTTTTTTTTTACCTTTTAATCTTTTACTTGAAATATTTGAGGAAACATTTTCAAGGTTTTCTCTTCCTGAAGTATACAGTTAAATTAGAGGTTTTCCACAAAATAGTCAACCAATCAAAAAAACGAAAAGAAAATGTAAAAGATAAAGGTGTTACCCTGTTACCTTGCTCCCTCTAATTTTACACTAAGCCTACAGGGGAAATACCAGCTGAAGGAGTTGACCAATGTTATTGTTAAGTCTCTCTCTATCATCTTTGAGAAGCCTTGGAGAACAGGAGAGATGCCTGAGGACTGGAGGAAAGACAGTGTCACTCCAGTCCTCAGAGAGGGTGAACAGAAGAACCCAGGGAACAACTTATCTAGCCTCACCTAATCCCTGGAAAGGCAATGGAAGAGCTCATTATGGATGTTCATTCTACTCACGCGGATGAAAAAGAATGTTCTCAGGGTAGTGAGCATGGACCCGCTAAGATAGAAATCGTGCTTGACCAATCTGGGACCCTTCTGGGCTGACATGACTGGCTGGGTAGATGAGGGGAGAGCACTGGATGTTGTCTTCAGCAAGGCTTTTGACACTTTCTCTAATAAGATCCTCACACATATGATCAAGTGTGAGTTAGATGAGTGGACAGTGAGGTGGAATAAGAACTGGCCAAATGGCAGATCTCAAAGGGTTGTGGTCAGCAGAGCAGTCTAATTAGAGGCCTGTGGCCACTGGTATTCCCCAGGGTCAGTACAAGAGCGCATGCTTGGCAAGTTTGCTGAAGGTAGAAAGCTTGGAGGAGTGGCTGACACCTGAAGGCTGTGCTGCCATTCAGCCAGACCTGGACAAGCTGGAGAGTTGGGTGGAGAAAGACCTAAGAAAATTCAATGAGAGCAAGTGTAGGGTCCTGCACCCATGGAGGAAAAACCCCATGCACAAGTACAGACAAGGGCCTGACCCGCTGAAAAGCAGCCCTATGGACAGTAAGCTGTCCATGACCAGTGTGTCCTTGTGGCCAGAAGGCCCAATGGCATCCTGGGCTGCTTTAGGAAGAGTATGGCCATCAGATTGAGGGAGGTGATCCTTCCCCTATACTCTGCCCCGGGGAGGCCACAGCTGGAGTGCTGTGTCCAGTTCCGGGCTCCTCAATGCAAGAAAGACAAGAAACTACTAGAGAGGATCCAGTGAAGGGCTATCAAGATGATTAGGAAACTGGATCATCTCTGTTATGAGGAAAGGCTGAGGGAGCTAGAACTGTTTTGCCTGGAGCAGAGATGACTGAGAGGGGAACTTATAAATGCACGCCAATATCTTTGGGGTGGCCATCAAGAGGCTGGAACCACACTCTTTTAGTGGTGCCCAATGACAGGACAAAGGGCAACAGGCACAAATTTAAAAACAGGAATTTCCATCTGAATATAGGAAAAATTTGTCGTGCTCAGACATGAAAGAAACCACACAGACCCAGCTCAGTCAGAAGAGAGAGAGAGACCAAAAAAAAGCCTCGTTCTTTATTTCACATCATATATATCTGTTTCTAGGAATGACCATGGATTGGAGGATGAGGTTACCTCCTTTCCAACCACACTGGTCAAACGAAAAGACCATCAAACTTCTCCGCCTCAGGAGAAAGAATGAAAACAAAAGAACACAGTTAGCTAAACAGAACTATGTTTACAGAAAGTACCAGAGAACATTAACTGTATTTACAGAAAGTGTGTGAGAACTCCATCACGGAAATGAAAACATCAAAAGACTGCAAAACTCAGGGCGACAAAAATTTATTTCCTTTGAGGGTGACAAAGTACCGGAATAGCCTGCCCAGAGATGCTGCAGAGTCTCCTTCTCCGGAGATATTCAAAACCTGCTTGGAAAAACATCCTGTGCTATAGGTGAATCTTCTTTAGCAGGGGGTTTATGACTAAATGATCTCCAGAAGTCCCTTTTAACCCCACCCATTGTGTGATCCTGTGATTCATTCCCTGGAAAGAATGTACCAGAGAAAAATCTGGCCTGCTTACATACAAAACCTTAAAATCTGGATATTTCTACAAAAATCTATTAGATTAAATAGAAACATATTTTTCGAAAAATTCTGTGACATTTTCATCTGAATTGTGAAAAGGACTGCTGTTCATCCTAATTGTTAATAATGCTGTTATTAATACAGATGTCCACACATGTAGTTTGGAAAATGAGCCTATACCAGAATTTACTCAATTGTGTCTAATTAACAGTAGACATTATATGCTTGTTTATACTGAAAAAGAATCTCAATTAGTAGCAGAATCAAGAGAGTCTACTTACATTATAGTGATTTTTTTTTATTTACTGCTGCTTCTTTTATTCTAACAAAGGGTAGCATGCATACACTTTTTTTGAAACTGTCACATACTCAGGCTTTCCAGATGCATTTACTATTTTGTATACACTGTCTTCTGTTCTTCTGTCTACACATTACCCAGAAAAAATGTCAAATTTTCTATGCAGAGAGCTCAAAATTATGGGTTAAGCATTAAAAAGAGAAAAAATTAAGTATGGGACATCAGAAATTATTGCTATTACTAACAGTGTTGTAAGTATAGGCCATACTTAGTAGCACCATTCACTTTGACATAAAATGTTTCTTTTAATGGAAAAGTGCAGATGAAAAGTTCATGAGGGGCTCTCTCGGGTGTGTCTTGACATTTCATGGAGTCGGGGGCAGGTTTTGCCATGTAACAATTATCTAGGTATCAGGACAGTTTCAGTTTTGCATAAGAACTTTGTGACTTCCGTCAGGTGTATTCCGTATCTGTGTGCAAGTTGCACAGACCATAGATACTAGTAATTTTTCTGTATGGATACTGATTCAGTAACACAGCTTTGATCTATTTATAACAGTTTGCTTAGCCAGTGGCCATGGTAAGTTGTTAAGTCACAAAAATGTAATTAGTCCCTGTTATGCTACATAGCATAAATATTCAGCCATTGATGCTATTATTATTTTAGTCTAAACCCAAGTTCATTTTATTCCAGAGTGATCATGGACACAGATGCAAAAAACATAGAGACTAAGATTTCAAGCATATACCCTAAAGCAATAACACTTAGTCCCTGAGGTTATTAGAAACTCTTTAAGTAGATGTAAAACAAAGATGAAAATTCATCAGCTGAGATTAGCTTTCTCTTGTTAACCAGCAGCTATTATTCATGGCACTCTGAGATTCATTCTCCAATGTGCTACTGTACATAAAATAAAGGCTGATTGAGTGATTGACAGATAACAAGGCTAAGCTCAAGTAGACCAAAGTTTTTTCTGGAGAAGTTTGAAAGTGTTTAAGGCTTTATTTTCATGTCAAGAAATTCTAAAAGAGAAAATGAGAACTTTTGTAAGGAAAGAAAAAAAAAACCAACAAAATCTGAATTCACAAAGTATTATAACCTCTAGTGGGAAAATATTACAATTTACCAAATATTCTAATCAATCAATTCTAAACAGACAATACCAGAGAGTGAGTTAGATATATCAAAAATGGATGGAAGTCTGCAAGACAAAGAATTGAGTCCTATAGCTTAAACCTTACAGGCTTAGGCAATTTCTAAGAAATGACTGTGGAGGAATTTGGGAGAAGAATTGAAACAAAAACCATAAAATTAGCTCAGAGCAACTAAGAAAAGCAATTGGCTTTTCTGTGAGAAATCATTTGTATCTTGCTAATTTCAACATTTATGGGTGAGCAAAAAGCATGAAACCTTTCTTTCTACTCATAAGTGTAAATCATGACAAGCAGTTTGCAGGAAAAAAAATTAAGAGAAAGAGAAGAATTTTCTGATGCCCTAAATTTGGGAATATTTTGAACCTATTTTACTTTACATTATACAAATTGAACTCCTAATTTTTGTCCTAGGCAAAAAGGTATAATATTTGAAACGGAATTAGGCACATAATTGCATACTCCTTATGAGTGACAAGAAGCTGAGGTATAACTGTAAGGATCAAAGCAGATGAAAAATCCAATAAAATTTAAGTACAATGGAATTAAAATATCAAGATAAGAAAATGTTCAGGAGTCAAGAAAAACGAGAGAGATGAAAGCAGATAGAAATCAAATCTGATGATTATTATGGTACCTGATGTGTAAATACTCATCATTACTTCTGATAAGTGCATTTAAAGTTCTTCAGGGTGGAATAATTGTTACTCTGATGTTAGTCCATTAATTTTCTGTTGACCTCAAGTTCATCAATGTTTGAATATAACTTTTCTGCTGTGGGTTTATTCTTCTAATATACTAGACCATTTTGGGTCAAAGTGCTAAATACAGTGCTGTGGTTTGAAGATGGTGGTAGAAACTGTCCTTTTTTGGAATGTGTTTCTACAGTTTCCTGTCCATAACATGAGATTTAACAATGGATTTAAAAAAAGAAAAAAAAAGAAATAGAGCTTTTGTAGTCTGCCATCCTTCTAAACAGCTGTTTTATTCTTTGGACTTGACGGTTCTGGTAAGTTACTGGACATGTAACTAAGAGAAATACACTAATTCTCCCTAAAGATTTGTTTGGGTTTGAAAATTCACACAATCGTAAATGTTCACAAAAGTCCTCCTTTGCTGCAGTCAGTCCTTCAGACAGAATGGCAACAGGCACCTCGAGGTTTGGGACAAGCCAAGAGACCAGAGATGACAGATGAGTCTGAGTAGCTGGGGTGACAGGATACATTAGCGTTTCTCAGTTGTGACTATGAGTCAGCAGAAAACCTTAAACTATTGTACAGACATTTATAAAACATCATCACAGTTACTGTTGGTAAGCCTGAAGGCTCACAGCATCAGGACTCCAGATGAATGCCTGAGGCATAAAGAGTTTAGGATAAGAAAACTTTTTAAAGTAAATAAATAAATAAAAAATTGTGGGCAATCTGAGTTCTGAAGCTTCATTTTCTAGCATGAATTATATAATAGTGTATAATACATTTTTTAATTTAGTTTTTCTGAGAGTCTTCTGTTGAAAATTACAGCTGTATCTTTAGATTTTTCTTTTAGACTCTGATTGACATGATAATTAATTCAAAAACTCTGAACACAGGCTTAGAATTATGCCAAAAGCCATCACTGACACTACTGCTCTTTTGTTATATTTCTTATTATTTAAATGTATGTATAGTAGTAAATGGAAGAGCATAAATTACAACTCTACCCCTAGACAATACCATCTGCTGCCTTCCTGTGGTTCTTTCCATGTCTAACACTTCTGTGACCATCAGCAATGAAGCACACAACCTAGCCAGTAGTCACTCTTGCCTGTGAACAGCTGAGGTGGGAAAAGGATAGTTTTTAGATAGAGGGCATATCTCCACAGGGACAGGATGATGGATTTTACTCCTGAGCCCATCATTAACTCAGTTTCATTTGGGACGCATCTATTCCTTAGTTTCTTTATTGATAAAAATAAAGATGCTACAGTATTTTTTGGGAAAATACGTGTTTAATATGGAAATTATTTTGAACATAATAATGTTTCTTTTTCTAAGAACAGAATCTTGAATCAGACCTCAATTTCATATGGTTTCAAAAAGAAATTAACAATAAAAACTGTTTTATATCCAAAGACATTAAAAAGAAGAAAAAGTAAAATCAGGTTATGACATTGAGTCCAGCTCCATACTTCGTTGCACAATCCTAGTTATTTGCCAGTGAGGTTCAACAATTTTTTTAGGGATTATTTTCATTATATGCAGATTTCTATTAGCTTTGTATCAGTGTTTTATGCCTTGTGTCTACTCAGCACAGGCATTTGTATTTCCCAGGGGCAAATTCCTGATTAGTAGAAAATGTAGAACTGAGAAAAATGCCAATTCTGGTTCATTAATTGCAGTACAGATGGATAGCTACTTTCATGAATAGCTACAATATCTTTGCTTTATATTATCTGAAAGTTCATATTATTCTAGAGAAATATCTGTGCATTTTTGCAGTCAGAAAGGACAAGAGAATGAATAATTTTCAGACATCTGATAAGGTATAAACAGAAATACGTTTGTGGAATAGAAAACTTCAAATATGACTCATAACCTGGAAAGAAACATCATCTCTATAGTTTTTACTGTATTTTGTAGAGAAATAGACTCAAATGGCTTGTGAAAGTCTCCCCCTTCCCTCCCTCATTGACTGTTAAAACTAATTTTACACAGACTAATACATATATCTTTACATAAATCTCTTTATATCTCAGCACACAAAGAATTTGTTGTAATAACATTTCTTCCACACTGAAAGATCCAATGCACCTTTTCAAAATCACCAATTTTTCAAAAAGAAAAACCAAAAATATGCAAAATACATTTAGGTAAAATGCCAAATAATAATCTATAAGCAAAGTGAAATTGCTCAAAAATAAACACCAATCTCTTTTAATTTTCAAGAAAAGAGAGTTTCCTTGCTACTGTACTGCAAGTGTTTGTAAAGGCTAATTTAGTAAGGTTCAAATGTTCAAAGTCTATTGATGCTGTTATGAATCTTTTATGTGTCCCTGTATTTTATAAGGAAAAACATGTCCAATTTATAATTACTAAGGTGTGTTTTTCCAAATGTTCATCACATCAACAGTATATGATCTAATATTTTCCAATTCCAGCTTTCTCATTGGTCACTTGTCCTAGTTTTGCTTGCAGATGCCGAGAACAGGGTGGAGCCTAGAGCCGTGTGGGCATGTCTGTGTTGTTATTCTATACCATACACATCATCCCCAGGAAGAGTGGCTTCAGAGGGAAGAGAAGGGTGCACACACACCAGGAGTGGCCACCTTTTGATCTTTTCCTTCTTTGAGGAAGTTGCTGGCAGCCAGAGCTGTGGACTCTGTCCTCTCTCATCGAAGTGGGTGGGCGGACATGGAGCAGTTTGTTTGTAGTTTGAATCCCAGCTGATTTTAAACCACCACATTCCTATAAATGAGTTGACAATTCTATAGCAAAATTTCTCTCTTCTATTTTTATCATTCATTAAGATGAGACAAATTGCATCCTGTAAATGCTTGTTTTACTCCAGTGCCCATAAAGAATATTGTTCAGGTCATGTAGATGTCTTTTCCAGGGTTAGGTAAGATGAATAAGAGCGTTACTGAGGAGGCAATGCAATGGTCTGTGCCTAAGTACTTTTCTCCATGTGCCAGCACTGCCCAGCAGTTTGAGGCACAAAATTCTGTTGCCTGAAGTGCCTCTTTGCATTTTCTCAATATGATTCCATTAGTTTGACATTTCTGGTTTGGGTAAAGTAAGACTTTAAGTAAACAGAAAACAACAGAAAGCTGAAAGGGAGTAATTTCTTCTTTCTGCAAGTGCTGCAATATTTGCGTGTCTTTTTACCATTCTTTTGCAGACATTAAAAGCAGAAAAGAAGCAACTATGTGCGGCTAATGACAGATTATCGTTTCTAGATTCTCTTTATCAGAATGCAGTGATTAAGCACTGTGGAATTGGGACACAGAAAAGCATATTAAGAGAGTAGAAAATTAGTACAGTAATAAAAGATACCACTTTTTCTCCAGCTTAGATCTTTGCATTTTAAGAAGGTATGAATAATAGCTTGGACTTTGAATTTTTTTACTTCTTTTCAGAGCTTTCCCCCAAGGTGGGTGTGATAAATATGGGCAATTTATTTTCTTCGCCTGACCAGAACAACTGTTTAATTTTTAGTTTTGTTTGACAAGCTGACCCATCCATTCAATCTGTGAGATATGAGGCATTGTTACTGTAATGTCTCAGAAGGAAGAGACACAAAATGGAAGCAATGCAGTTAGTACAGCTGCTTCTTATCCTGTCTTTTGATCTTTTACAGTATGTCCAGTTAGATGGACCAGCAAATCATGACAGAGTTCATTATTGTCTTATGGTCTGGCAAGGTTCTTACAGCTTCAGAAACATTTAGGGCTGACTGAGTAATTTAAATGTACACTGTTTCATTTCTATAAATGAATGAAAAGAATGGAGGGTTTTTTCATGGACATTAATTCTGGACTGATATTGGAAACTGAGATATCTGAAAATGGAGAACATAGAAGAACAGTGGAAAACAATTCATAACAGAGATGACATGCATAAGTTATTTTTTTTCTCTCTGCTCATATGCTCCTTTGAGTTTTACACAAACTGAGTTACTCATCATCTTCTAGAGTAGCCAGCCTTGTTAAGTAAATATACTAAATTTCTTGTTTGAGGGGTTTTTTTTTGGAAAGGGTGTGAGGCATGGCTATAACATACAATACATTTTGTGTTGAAGTTAAAAAATAATATTCCAGTTATAAAGAACTTATATATGTTAATGAAGAATGTGTTTTTCCTTTGAAATTAAAAAAAAAACAAACCAAAATCCTCGTCTCTTGAAAGGTTGGAGTGCAGTTTGAATGTCTTTGAGAAAGATATGCCCTAGTTAAACGCACATAATTGGGCCTGTAGCGCACAGTGGGTCACATTAGATGATCCAGTATCCTTTTTTGACATAAATGTCTATGAAATTATGAATTAATAATATGCTTATAATATACCAGGGAAGCCCACAGAATATATGAAGATTAAGTCACCAATATAATGCTAACAAAATTCTAAAAGAAGAGAAAGTTACTCAGAGTCTAGTCTACTATTACTGAAAACATCTCCTTCATTACATATCAACTGCATTAACTGAAAGATCAACAAGTATGATTTGTTTGGAGAAAAATACAAGGAAAATCTTATTGTTTGTGGGCTTTTCTTCTCCTCAAGACACTTTCAGGTCAGACTTTTCTTTTAAAATATGATCTGAAGAGATTTCTTGGTCCATACTTTCCCAGACCTTTCTAATCTGATGGGATGGCTCTTGTGGGGATGGAGCAGTCAGTCACTTCATCACAGATTTTTCAATATATTTAAAATTCTAGTTCTCAGTAGATTTGCAAAAGTGAGCAAAAATCTCTGAGGAATATCACCAAGTTATCTTTTTGGTATGGGATAGTAAAATAGCTATGAAAGTCTTGTAGAAAATCAAGAAGCCTTATTACAAATTTCTTAGCAACAGTGAGAGAAAGGTGAAGTAGCGGAAGAAGAATGGGAAAAGTAGTGAGGAAAGCTGGAGAATATTAAGTTCCCTGTATATGATAATAAAAAGATGAAAGACTTGAAAAGAGAGGAAAGAAATGTAAAAAAAAGGATGAGGTAGAAAGTATAAATATAGGGAGAAATGATGCCTGACTTTGGTACTGCTATCGACGGCAACATTTATTGCACAGCTTTGTCATGTTATAGTTTAGTTGTATTTTGCAATGATGTGCAACAATAAGGTGGCATTCTGTGTGCCTGAGAATAGGATATTATTTCAACGGTGTGTTTATTTTCCAGTAATTATTCACAATAAATGCGATCTATGGTTAGTAAACTGATCTTATAATAAACTTTGATGATTTATCAGCAAACAGTCCATCAGCTAAGAAGCAGACTCCTAAAGATTTCACAGACTTTCACTGCCATTCATATTTCACAGTCTTCTTTTTCTCCCATCCCCTGCCCTCATTCCCCTACTCCCACCTCCAGTCCTTTTATCACGTGGATAAATTTTGCTGTTGAAATGTATGTGAGAAAAAATATTTATGGCACGAGAAATCAAGCGCATCTTTTCATTTTCAGTAGGGACATGGTACAAGAATTTTGATTTAGTTTCACCACTGGACTCTAAAAATCAAACACCAGAATATTCTCTTGATGCACGCAGTCATTTCTTGTAAACATGTTTCTAAGTGTTCCAGTTATTACTGTCTGGTTTTCCTTGGTGGGATATTCTAGACTCTAGGGTATAAGCTACTCTTCATCCCATTTGAATTTGGAATTCAGTTTTCACATATGTTGAGGGGTTTCTTTTTCCCTGAGGCAGAGAATTTAAGCTCTCCTAGAATCAGATTATATTGATCATTGAACCTACAAATGCCTTTTGTTCTACACTCATTACTCCAGTGTGGGGGACATTATTAATTGCTTCATAGCTGTTTGCAGTTCTCTCAGAGTCAATATGAATCCTGATCAGAAGGAGTAAAAATTATGATTTCTGACGAGCATTAGAAATTCTGGACTCAGTATAAAACAGGACATATCTTTGATAAGCAGGTATGTGAGAAAAAACAGAGCATGTAAATACAGTATGATAAATCATAAGTGTGTGAGTTACCACTTAAAGTAAACTTTGCTGTAATGGAGAATACAAAGTATTATGACTTTGTGTCCAATTTCCAGCTGGGCTTAAACCACGACATTGAGAAAATGCAAACAAATGCTAAAGCACAATCTAAAATGAGATGCTGAAAACCTAAAAAACTAACAAAGAATTATTGGAAAGTTGCTTGGTCTAACAACTCATGAATTTTTTTCATTTTTATTTTTAAAGAGACACCAGCTGTCTCTGAAAAAACTAGCCAAAATTCATGAGTTTAACAAAATGTATTTCTAGGTAATATTTTCATAATATTTTATTTGCAGATTGTTCAAATACAGTTTTAGTAACCTTGTTAAGAACTCTTTATTAATCCTAAATATTGTCAGCTTACAGACTTGTGTCGTATGAGCAACAGGATTTTTTTACAGTTTTCATCCTTTTTGTAAAGTGTAATTCAGTTGTTGCCACAAGACTAGTTTCACACAGTGATCAAGAATTGTGAAGACGGGCTAGGAGATTTTCTTATCAAAGATCCATGCTCTAGGCGACCTTGTTTGATCAGGGAGGTTGGACTATAAGACCTGCAGTAGTCCCTTCCAACTTTACTCATTTTGTGATTCTCTTAAACTAGTCAGTATATGCTTCTATCTTTTGGACAACACATTAATATTTCCCCTTGTTCCTACTGTTCTCAGTTCCTTACTGCATGTACAAGAAGAAATTTAAGAATGTCAAAAAGAGTTTAAATCTATGTAAGGGAAGGGATTTGCTGATCCTGGATAGAACAATAGGTCTGAATGTACTGCTGTAGCAGAAGGAGGGAACTGCTAATCTGAATGATCAAGAGAATGCTGATCTGATGCACCATAGCATGTGGCCACGATAGCAGGGGAAAAATGATGACTGAAATCAAGATAAGCCTTGGTGTGGCATTTGCTAATACAAATGTATTTGGTGTTGCACAGATATGGACTAATTGAAATGTTAATTTCTGATTCGTTTTGAGGACCTGACTCCCCAGAGGATCATTCTCAGGAAGAAAACATGATGACCAAGGACACAGAAATCAGTTATTTCCAGACTGAGAAACAAACTCAGCAAAGTAAAAAAATCAGACTGCAAAAATGGAGAAATAAAGAACAGAATAACAGGACCAATCTTTTGATGGGATAAAAGGTAGCTTAAAAGACTGATCTGAAACTGATCTGTCAAGAGGATCAGCGCTGCAGGTGTCAGTGGCTGATA
Organism: Rhagologus leucostigma; assembly: GCA_013397725.1. Lineage (NCBI taxonomy): Eukaryota > Metazoa > Chordata > Aves > Passeriformes > Rhagologus > Rhagologus leucostigma. Next base: position 9,548,704 of record VZTD01001045.1, read on the forward strand.
GCCAGCTGCTGTGGAGGACATTGTCCAAGTCGCCTCCACGCTTCAGCAGATGCTGCTGGTTCACCTGTATAGTGGATGTGAATTCTAAAGTCCAAGATAGGAGACTTGTTTACTTGAGCTTATTGGGAGAACTCAGGGATTTGGCACTGAGGGTGCATGTTATGTCCATGACACTATTCTGCCGATATTTTGATGGTAACATTATGTTGAATTTTTAGCATTTATATAATACAATTGACATAATTTAATTACTTATTTTATAAGATTGCTATGATTATATTTTCTACTGTCAGTCATGTAAATATCTTCGTGCTATGATTGCCAGCTATTATGTGTTGTTTTGTCCCAATGTTGAATGTTTTTAATATAGTAATTTTACTTATTGTTGCTATTCTTGTGCTGGAATTTACATAAGGTTTCAACCAACAAAAGCTATTAAATATCAGACATACTTCCTCACATTATTAATCTTTTTCCTTTCTGGATAAAACCTCTGCATGCTGCTGAAGACTGTCCTGCTAACCCCCTGCCCATTAAATTCCGCTTCCTCTCCTCACAGTTTTCCATTCGGACTGCCTTGCTTGTTGCCTTCTGACCTTCACTTGTGTCTTTCCGTTAGTGCTCAAATGTTTTCTAATAAAAACTTCATTTCTCGGCTCTCATCTAATCTTTCTTCTTCTTTTACAACATATTAATCCTTTTGTTTTGCAGAGACCACCTCAGTTCTGCAACAGTGCTACCATTTCTTACTAGATTATATCCATGTATATTTGCCCGGCCTTTTCACACATCTCTAATGTCCCTTCACTTCTAATCACTGATTCCTGAACACATCTCCTGAAATTAGATACCAGAATCCTGGTTTTTTTTGATAAGTCTCAATTTATACCATGTTATGTGTTTTCCTTGAAACTGAGCCTCCTATGTGCCTTCTAATCTCTGTCTAGTCACCTAGCTGTAAAGATGTCTTTTATCATGATTGAATTCGAATAGGATAGTTTGCACTCTCATCTCCTCTCTCCAATTTCTCTTGCAGCCTGGAGACAAATACAGACTTGTCAACTGGTTGTCTAAGAGCAACAAACTTTTTGCTGTTGCCTATAATTCTGAGACAGAGATCCCACGATGCACGAATATCTGCTGAGACCTGGCCAAAACATGCTCAGTTGAGATGGAGTGCTTAGGGAATGAGGCTGTGAAATTCTGCTTTCCAATCAAATACACATTGCAAACTTCTTAAAAGATGTGTCATTTGGCTAAATTGTGAGGTTTTTTACAAATCTGGCAAGAATCCATGTTTCCTGACAAATTTCTTCTCTACAATTGAAAGCATTGGGCAAAATGTCTTTTAAGAAGTTTCTAAACATCTTTAACATGGATAAAAACTCAGACATACTCCTTCAGCCTGTTTCAGAGAAATGTCCAGCACATGTGTGCTTGATTTTTTTGCTTTTCTTATTTTTTTAACCAGGCATATACATTTAGAAGCTGAGTGTTCAGATGATTATAGTTTAGCTAATTTTGGCTAAGTCATAAGACAGGTAGAAAAAAGGTGTTGTCCTTGCAAACACAAGGAAATCTTATAGTAAATACTGCTATCACCCCTAATTGCTATAATTAGCACTGTATTTAATTACTTTAACTATTGTTAAAATAGTCATGTAATTCAATAAAATCACATTTAAATAAGGTGCACAACACCTTTCTTGCCTCTTACAACATTTAATGTAGTAGTATACTGGTCTTAATTTGGTCTGAATTTCTAAAGGATGTTGGCAACATTTCCATATAATATAGCTTGGCTGTAAAACCTAGTGCAGACAGGATTTTTAATCACTATGAGTTTCTCTGCAGACTCTTCAATTCTGTGTTTCACATCAGAATGATTTGTCTGCACATTGCAAACACAATGATTTGCTCTCCCAGCAAGCAGTAGTATCATGTTTTACCAAGATGACAACATGTTTGAGAGACAGAAATTACTTTAAAAATTGGTATCAGTGTCCTGGTAACTAATGTTCATTAAGAGATCCCAAGACATTTTTATAAGGATAAGGATAAAGATAAAAGCTTTTTGTTGGTAAAAAACTAGTCTGAGTAAGTTGATTCTCTGTGAAACACCTTTATATTTCTCTCTGGAGAGGTGATCAATCACTTCCCTTGTTAACAGTGTTTTTTCCTGGGAAGTGGTTGTTTGTTGTTTGGTTGTGGTTTTTTTCGGAAGTTTTGTTATAGAGGATAACTACTGTGCTACACCCCAGTTCCACTTCACACAACATAAAGATCTACTGAAAGAATAAAAAATTAAAACCAAGAATGTAAATGGAAGTTGATTGCATGAAACTAATGGAGTACAGATAAACTTATGTGGTGTATACCTACAGAAAGACAGGAAGATTTACTAGACAAGAACAGTAGATCATTTGTGGGATGATATTTTAAGGTAGCTTCTTGGTTCTCCTCAGCCAGTTTTGAAGCGTCTTTTGCAGATATGATTTAACTGATGCTGGCTAATGCTAGCGACAATTATTGATTCTTCACTCTTCCATGAAAGAAGCTTAGGCATAAGTATTTTTCGTTTTAATTTTGGGAAAAAACACTTTGAGAACAAAACATAACACAATGGCTTTAGATGAAAGAATTATATCACTAAAACTGAGATGTGCACTTTGATGCTAGCATTAATATTTGTCCACTATTTTGTTATCAGAGTCTAAATTATCAAAGAACTTCTAGAACTTAAATAGGGGACTAGAGGGAAGGGGAATCATCAGGATCTATTTATAGCTATAGATATGTATTTGCATGAGTACAAAAATCAAGGAAATATGACGACAGGTACAAAAATCAAGGAAATATGACGACAGATACAAAAATAGTTTTTATATGCAAGAAAAAACCCAATTAATACACATTTATACATCAGAAATTATCACAGACGCATTTAGACATGACTCATTTTGGAACAGTCTCATACTCTGACAAAGTATCAAATAAATTTAACTGAAATAGCATACATTTGACAAAACTGATTTTGCTATCTGTTTTATAATTTTTAATTTTTTTTGCAAAGATGTCTTAAAAGTGCTTGTATTTTAAAATAATTCATATGCCTTTTGAAGCATGATGATTGCTATGGTTATTATCTGAATTATTGGTTGATACTTTCATGTATCTGTTGTATGCATACTCACTAATGGAAATCAGTATTTCATCTCTTGAAAGCTATCAAGAATGTAAACTTTTATGTTGTTTCCAAGCAATTACCTGAGAATCCCATAGTAGATAACACCTATAAAATATATTCATAAAATATAATCATGACACAGAGAAGTAACCCCCTGAAAATTATTAATTTCTAAGATTTATTGCTAAGCAGGACCCCAGCTGGTTTAATGTGAAGGAAGTACATTGAAAATTTATCAAGTCCCAGCCAAGCATCTGAGTTGCAGATGGAAACAGAAGTAGGAGCTGAAAACAGTTAACAGCAGAATAGATATACTTGCAAATAAAAACATACTTCACCAGAAGTGGAAATTTAATTTTAAAGCATCTTAATTTTGGTGACGGGGAAGGAATAGCGGAGAATAATTTTGCTTGGAATTTAGATATTTTGCTCATTTCCTACATTTTGCCACTGTATATTTTCTTGCTTTTTGAATTAGCACACTGTAGCTTCCAACTGATGTGCACACTTAATGAATGAAGAGTTTCCATTAACTTTCTGACATACTGTTAATATCTTTAGTGACTGGGGGCTTTCAAAACACTTGCCAAAAAAATGATGAAAGGAAAGAAATATTTTTCTGTGTTGCTGCACAGAAGGTGTTCTTCTCAGTTTTTCCCTCTTTGACATTTGGTTCTGTCTCATCCATGGTAGAAAAAGCTATTTATGAGCACGAGAGAATTTTAGGTTTATACTTTGTTGCCTATTGCATGTCTTTATGTTCATTTTCTAGAGAAACTGTACTATTAACAGAAGAGGAGCAGTCACTGCCAAACAGTTTTCTAATCACAGACAATAATTATGTGGAATATCATGGAATGGTTGTCGACTTCCATTTTACTTGTGTGACCAATCAATAAAAGAAGGCTCAGAGAAGATAGGTGCAATAGGTTAAGCTTTTTTGGCTACCAGACATCCACCAAACCACTCCATCACTCTCTCTCCCCAACATGACTGGAGGAGAAAATGTGAAGAAAATGCTTGTGGGTTGAGATCAAGATGGGGAGATCACTCTGCAATTACTGTGATTTACAAAGAAGACTCAAGTTGGAGAAAGAGCAATTCAATTTTTTCCAGCAAAAATAGAGTAAGATGGCAAGAAAAAGGGACAAAACTAAAAACACCTTCCTTGCCTCTTTCTTCCCAGGTTCAATTTCACATTGTTGATATTTCACACAACTCCTTTGTTCCTGATTCTTCTATCTCCTCCCTCTGAGTGGCATGTGGGGGATGGGCAAGGACGATTGCAGTCAGTTTGTAACGCTTTGCACCTGCCACTCCACCTTCCTTACGTTTCTCCCCCGCCTCCAGCATCCTGTCCCTCATGAGGGTTACAGTCTTTCTTGAACTGCTCCTTCACACAGGTAGCAATTCATCAGTAGCTGCTCTGGTGTGGGCCCTCTCCACAGAGTGCAGACCATCAGAAATGCACTGCCACAGCAGGGATCCACCGTGGGCTGCAGCTCCTGGTGGACGTACAGGAGCACAGCTACTGCAAAGGAAGCACAACATAAAGGGGACCAGAGAGCAGCCTTTATTGTAAGTAAGTGACTGTATCAGCTGATTGTGTCAAGCAGTTGTGTAAATGACCTTCCCTACAATAGCTTATAAAAAGTATTATCTTCCCCAGCCAGTCCGACCTTCGTGGGGGTGTGAATAAATGCCTCTCAAAAAATTGAAAAAACAACAAAATTAAGTCTGAAAAGAACAAAGGGCTTGAGCTGGCTTTAACTCACATATTCCTTCCCGGAGACTGAGAACACCCGGCATCATAATGTGAGTTTACAGAGACCTGTAACAGGAATCACATCTCTATTACAATCCAACTGTATATTGTAATTGTTAGATTGTGTTTGTCTTGTTATTTCATTATATTGCTATATCATTCTTCAAAGTCAAAATCTCATGTAACATAAAATATTCACTAAAAAGTGAATTTTATATTAAACATTAAAACATCCTTGTTTGGAGTATTTAAAAAATCTGGACAGACAGTACTGGATTCTGACAATTAGCAATATTTTATAAACATAAAAATGAGAGTCAATCTTGGAAAAAAATCCCAGAGCTAAAACACTCTCAAACAATGTCAACAGGAAATTAAAAAAACACAAAAATCAAACCAAAAAAGCCCTGAAACTCAATTACTCAATTATTGTATTTGGAATGAATGGAAGTTGGGAAAAGGGAGAAAAAAAGAGGAGTTATAACTACTCTGGATTGTCCATTATAATAAAAGAATTATTGTTAAAGTTGGAATTTTAAATTGAGTTGCGGGGAGTGAATAATTCCATTTATGTCCAGATACAATTTGACCAGCCTACAGAGTGTTATTAGTATGGTGATTCGTGTCTTCAAATCATTGGACTGGATTATGCACATGTCTGCATATGACACTTGCAGTTCTTCAGGAGATCAGTAAGAAGGAAATATTTACTGATTTGATATCTTTTAGTTTATGTCTTACATCTAACACCGGTACATTTTATGAAATATTCCAATTTTTTTTTTAAATATTTGTGTTTCTCTGAAATTGTTTAGATTACTATTAATAATATTTAACATTTTGCTTTCCACTGTGTTTTCTCTAACTCAGACTTGCAGACTGGACTGACCACCCCTTATTTAAAAAAGAAAGATGGTGTTTCTTGAAACCCTTATTTTGAAAGAACATACTGCTAACCATTTAGTGTTTAGCTTTGTTAAGATGTGTCATACCAGATTAAAAGCAAGTACCAAAAAATGAATAGTGAAGTCTCCACTCTGCCAAACAGCCAATATATGATGCCAGTCACCATCAAAACAACCTATGAATCTTGGACACAGCTCTCCTAATCATAGAACAATTTGGTCTGGAGTCTTATGAGAATGAATGTGTCCTTCATTCAGATAAAACATCAAATCCATAGATAATTTATGGGCTGTAAACAGCTGATGAATTAACTCCCTTGCATTTGAAAACCCAACCGAAAGGCTCCCTTGCTTCTCTTGGAGCTTTCAAAGATAACCACTTTGCTTTTTAGTAATTCAAGGGAAAGTCTTTCTCTCATTGTACCACTGTGTAAGATACAGTATGTTGAGGGGAAGTCTAATTAGATTTGACATTTTAATTGAGAAATGATAAATGCCCTTCACCAGATTTTGTAGAAACTGTTCACAGGTGGCTGCTTACATGATAGATTTTGTTCATGGCAGCCTCAGGGTATGCTTTGATATTCTTTTTGGTTACAACTAAGAGAACATATATTTTTTTCTTCATTTTGCCACTTCTCACTCTATTGTGAATGTTAAATACCCTTTGGCATTATCTTCATTATTGATCAGACAGTTACTGTTCAATTCAAAAGCCATTTATTGGTATGTCTGTAAAGGTTTATAAAGTTCATATTTGAAAAACAAATACAAATAGTATGTAAGAATTAAAAGGAATATGGGGAGAAAAAATAGTTTCTTTTCAGTTGAAGGCAAATGTCCACTGCACATTCCTACTACAACTGTGTTATAAATACCTCTGTGCCTGTTTTGCTAAAAAAATGGAGGCAGAGCAGGTGTCTTCCTGATCAAAATGCCTCTGAGTGACTAAGACCTATGTTTGTGAAATCACTACGTAGTCTGCAAATAGTGACAGCATTTCCACAGGCCAGCAGATCAGTTCTTGAGTGGCTTTGCTTTATATTCTACTGCATGTAACAATTAGCATTTTCCAACAAGTAATTAGCATATTCCGGGTTGGCTGGAACTAGTAAGTATCTTAGCGTTGCTTCAGTCTTCCAGTTTTTTAAGCGTGTCTCTTATGCTGAAAATGACAGTTCAAAAGTTACTGGGTATCACTAATGAACTAGTGGGTTAAATTAATTAATTACCAGAATGCCTGTACTATTAACCTAAGGAACAGCTAAGTATATCTATGTGGATCTAGTCATGGACAGTTAGGGATATCTGTAGTTTCTGATTTAATCCATTTTACATTCGGTTCTCAATTAGAATCTCATATTATGAAATTCATCATAGTGTAAATAAATAGATTCTATCTGTTAAACATTAGAAGCACAAATACATTGTAAAAGAATTCTATACTCAACAAAATATATTTCCAGTTCTGTTAAATAGTTAAATAGCCCAATACCTGACCAAAAAAAAATTATTTGCCTGAGACTGACAATGGCAATTATCCTGTTTATCAGCAAAGGTGTGAGACACCTATTTGGAGGATAAGAAGGGTTTTGTATGAGCAATCACATGCATACCAATAGCTTTCTGAAATGTAGAATATTTGGGCACAGCAAAAAGTGAGAGATAAAATGTTTGAGGTAAGTAATTTTGCTACAAATGACTTCCTGCTGAAATTACATATAAATTATGACAATGATAAAACTAGCTGACAAAGCCAAAAATAAAAAAAAAATGCTCCTCAACCGAAATTATCATATCTTTAATAGCTATGAAATGTGGCTTAAAATTATAGTGGAAATGTTTAGTCATCACTTTTGTATATACTTTCTTCTTTCATCCTTGCTAATGGAAATACAGTAGCAAGAGCCATGAAAGAATCCAAGCTGAAAACTTCTTCCTTAGCAGCCCATAATAGTAAAGCAGTAAGATTAAGTCCTTAGATTTAGATGCACCAAAGTACTAATGAATTAAAAAATGCAACATAAAGTACATATGAACTTCAAAGCCCAGGTGTGTAAGGGATGAAAACCTATTATTTAGTCAGTTAAAAGTCTGATTGTGACTGGCCTTCACCAGCAAAGCTTCTTCTGGATCACATTGCGTATGGTTTTAGACTTTAAGTCCTGCCAAAGATTGCTACCTGCAATCGTCTAGTTGTTACGCGGAAATTCCAACACATCTGTCTGTTTTTGCATATCTGTGCAAACCCAAGCCAGTTCATGCTTAAGCTACATCAAACCCACACTCAATAGCAGCATATCTGTCATAAATCTTCTCTCAAGAAAAAAACATTGTGGTAGAAAATGTTGCCTTCTCACCATACAAAGCCTACTCCTGCAATATTCCTGAGAAGGGAGAGACCTCAGTTCTGTGCTTCCTACACCTGTGAGGAATCAAAATTTTTTTACTTACTTTGTCTTGCAACATCCTTTCGAATAGAAATATTTTCAAGAGATATAAAAGTCTGCAGAGTTCCTGTGTATCACAGAATAATGACAAAATCATAGAATTTTTGGGCTAGAAGGAACCTTAAAGACCATCTAGTTCCAAATCCCTGCCATGGGCAAGGACACCTCCCACTAGACCCACTTGCTCAAAGCCCCATCCAACCTGGCCTTGAGCACTTCCAGGCATGGGGCTTCCACAGCTTCTCTGGGAAACCCGTGCTAGCATCTCACCGCCCTCACAGTAAACAGTTTCTTACTACTATCTAATCTAAACCTGCCCTCTTTCAGCTTAAGGCCTTTCCTCCCCTCCTTGTCCTGTCACTACATGCTCTTTTCAAAAGTCCCTTTCCAGCCTTCTTGTAGGCCCCATTTAGGTACTGGAAGTCGCTGTAAGATCTCCCCAGAGCCTTCTTTTCTCCAGGCTGAACAACCCTAACTCTATCTTCCTGTCTTTGTGGGAAACGTGCTCCATTCTTCTGACCATCTTCTTGGTCTCCTCTGGACTCCCTCCAACTCCTCTGGACTCCTTCCAGTGGGTTCATGTCCTTATTTTGGGGGCTGCAGAGTTGTATGCAGTACCCTGGATGGGGTCTCACAAGAGCAGACGGGCAGAATCACCTTCCTCAACCTGCTGTCCATGCTGCTTTTGATGCAGCCCAGGATATGATTGCCATTTAGGGCTGCAAGCCCACATTGCCAGCTTATGTCCAACTTTTCATTCAACAGTATACTGAAGTCCTTCATAGGACTACTCTCCATCCATTCTTTTGCCATTCCATATTGATATTGGGTACTCCCCCAGCCTAGACACAGGGCCTTGAACTTGGCCTTCTTTAACTTTATGACATTTGTACAGCGGGCTCCTGAAGCGTGTCAAGGTCCTTCTGGATGTCATCCCTTTCCTTAACAGAATAAACTAAAACACTCAGCTGGGTGTTATCCAATAACCTTCTGAGGATGCCCTCAGTTCCACTATATCAAAACTTTTTTTCGCCCCCAAAGCCAAGGATCTGGAGATGAAGGGAAATTCTGGAGCGAGGAAGACTTATTCTTGGTAGGAGAGGATGAGATCAGGTAGTACTTAAGAAAACTGTCCATACATAAATCCATGTGTCCTGATGGGATGCACCCATAAGCACCTGGGGAGCTGGTTGGCTCCTGACTCTTCTTGAACAGGGGGATTGAACAACATGAACTGCAAAGTTCCCTCTCAATGTCAGCCATTCCATGGTTCTGAGATTCAAAGCCAAGTAGATAAGAGCTGGAAAGAGACAGGAAAGGTCTTGGAAAACTTTAAACTGCCATTTCCATTGCTCAGAATTTAAATGGACAGAAAATCATCCAAGATAGTCTAAGAAGTGCAGAGATTCAGTTAAAAAATGAAAACAGAAAGGAAAATTATCCAAAATCAGAATAGCCAAAGGCAGAAAAACTGGAGAACAGGAACATACCATTTTAACATTGTGGTAGGAAATCTGGGATAAAGCTGTAATATTCAAAAAATATTAAAAAACCCCTGATTTTCCAATTGCTGTCTACAGTAAGCATTGTCATAGACATATATGTAATTCAACATCCAGGGCTGAAGATTGATTTGCTTCAGAGATAATTTATTTATTTTTCCTTTAAAGGATTTCCAAGGAAAACATGGAGAGTAATTTGGCTTTGAGGTAGGAGGCTAGCTCCTTTCATTATGGCTTTGCGATTTATTTACTTCATAGCTTCACGAATGATATACATTATTTTCTATATATAATATACATTATATGGTCTGAGAGTTTATTTTGCATATCTCCAAACTTCTTGGGTTTTTCATCTTACATTACATTATCTTCAGAACAACAGCAGGAGTAGTAATATTAATAATAACAATAGCAATAACAACAGCAACGTGTGGGAGAATCCATCTGAAACAAGACAACATAAATGTACTTTTTATACTTTGTTCATTGTAAAAAAAAGTAACCATAAAATATGGTATGTTTTCGAAATCTCTCACTAACATCTCTTTGCAGTTTTGTTCATTTTCACACTGTCCCAGTGTTCCTATTATTATCTAATCCCAGAACTATTTGCGTAAAAGAATTCTGAAAACATCTGTTTTCTTCAGTGAATGTGAACCATCATGGTTATAAAAATCCTTAGGCTCTGAGTCAGACTGAAGCCCTGTGGTGATTTAAAATCCACAAAAACAAAGTAGAAGTTTGCACCTGGAACCACCCATATAAGACAATGTATAATTTTAAACCACTCTACTTCTCTGTTTCTTTTTTCCTTTTCCATCCTGCATTTCGATGATCATTGATAGTTCTAGTGATAGACAGACCAAGTGAAAGACTGAGATTTTAATGTACTTTGCCTTGATAGAATATTATATGTGAGTGAATGCATAATGTCTTAAACCTTTTGAAGGACGTTTCATATCTGACCAACCACTTGTAAAGCCCTCCTGTGTAAGAAATATAGAAAAAGGTAAAGGGATGTCTAAGGGTGAGAAACAAAAGCAGGTTTTAAGAATAAAGCAGAAAGATTTTAGGAAACAGCTTCGCCTGAGAAAATATTAAGAGAAGATACAATTAGAATATACAATTATGCATTAGAACAAGGACATGGGAACAAAGAGCCATGTTTCTAGGCCTAGCTGAGAGAACTTTTAGAAGTTGCAAAAAATATGCTTAGCAAGAAAGATAAAGTTAAGCTTAATAATGGAATATTATGCTTTGTTATATAAGGTATAAAACAAGCAAGTATTGTTTTAACAAGTGTACGTGCAATGTAGAAGATTGGTTGAAACAGCTGTCTGTAACCTCTAGAACTACTGCTATTGGCTGAAAAGCTTTTAAGAATGCTCTGTAACCAGGAAATCTTGGGTTTTTGCTGGCAACGTGAGCTCGTATTATCTCTGAGGTCTCCTGTCAAGTTTATGGGGTGGATAAAATAATATAAGCTCACGGAGCGTCTGTCCTGGTTCTTCCGTCCCGTTTCTTTGAGGCGGCACTCCTGGATATGTTGCAGAATTGTATCTTAAAGCAATATTACAGCAATTGCTTGTGAGTCAGCAGTACTCATATGCTTAAAAGTTTTAAGACTATACTGATAGAAATAGAATTTGATACTTCCCTTGGATTTCATGTGATGTACATAGTCAGAATCATGCAGTAGTTTTTTAAACATATCACTATACTTTTCATGAGAAACAGTCACCTTTGTAACATTTAATGACAAATGTGTAGTGGACTAGGAATAAAACTTTGAAATAATTTCTATCTCTTTGTTTAAAGTGAACAGGTACAGAAAATTTATGTTTTCTTTGGAAACTTTTCTCCTTAAAACATACCTTATCTAATGATTTTTAGCCAAGATTTCAATATCAAAATTTTTATGCTCTGTCTGCTGTTGATACTGAATTGCCTTGACTGTATTCAAGCCAGTGCCACTAAAGCTATTCTTCCTGTTTCTACTCTGAGTATTAAAAAAGCTTTCTTCATTTTGCAGGAGTTTTCCCAGCACGATCTCTCTGTTTGCAGATTCTCATATAATACCATATAGGAAGCAAAACCATTGAAGCAAGCACGTAAGTTTCCATTAACATAATTTTTGTATTTTTTATTTGTTTTCATGTATTTTGATTCTTTAATATATTTAATATCAAGGTTTTTAAGTTCTTCAGTTAATTTTGCTTAAGTCAAAAATTCAAGATCCTTTGGATAAATCTTTAAGTAAGATATTGGAAATCTTATTTTTTTCATCAATTAATGAAAATAAAAATTTTACATTTCATATATGATTATCTTAATAATCAGAATTCATATCCACTCATTATAACACAAAGCTATTACCAACTGAATGCTGTATTATTAACTTAATATCCAAGAACAATTTATAAGAAAATTATCTAATTATTCAAGTATTTGAGATAGGGAGAAAAAATTAAGTCCAACTACATAATACTGATGAAAGAAGAAAAATCCATTATGCAAGCATTTTGTTTTGCTCTCAAAAGACTTGTGAAGAAGAGTGTTAATGCGACTATAAATTATTTGCTAGCTTTTATTGTATTATTTATTTACTCCAATATTGTCCACTTGGTCTTAATTAGTAGCTCTAAATACTGGGTAAAAACTTTCATATAAATTTTTATTCTAAAATCAGAGAAGTTTATTATTTTGAGTAATGGCTATCATGGCAAATTATTTGAAACATTGACACTTGAATAATAAAGCCACTGTAAGAAAATATTTTTTAATCACTCGTGTTTCTGAAATTACTGTAAATAGTGTTGAGTCTTCTTTTCTAGACATACCAGAAGTGTCAGCTAATCTACTTAGTAGAATAAAAAATATTGATTAATCATAATATTTTTTTTAATTGTTTCTTGAAGTACCTTTTTTTAAAGAGAGTTCCTGTTCTACTGTTTGACTCAAATATCATAACAGAGAGTTTGCAAAACTGATACATAACATGCAATAAACTTACTTTATGCTTCTCTTATGACAATGATACCTGAAAAAGTATACTGCTGGGAAATTATATTTCTGATTCCCACAATATATTTATGAACTATTACAATGCAAAATATACATGAAAACTGGATAAAAGTGGTTATTAGGATGTTTAAAACATTAGATATGAATTCTAGCCACATTCTTCTCTCCTTTTTGCTGACTAAACTGCCTTATAAGATAGATGTAGTTACTTGAATCTCCTTTAGAATTAAGGAAATAAAGCTAATTTGTCCTGTAATTAATAAAGCATGTATTTTCTTTGGCCTTTTTAAAGTGAAGTAATAAATCTGAAATGTTTCAATTCATACTGTAAACCAGAATATAAACCACTTAGGTCTAGATTGTCCCCTTCTGTGGAAAAATGTGATTGTGAGGTGGCAAAGTACCTTGACAAATTTCTCCAGACTTCTTTCAGTGTGTTTTCAATCAGTGAAACATAGGATATTGTCTCTATCATCATCCTCGTCCTGTATGGGACCTTCCCAAATCTTTTCAGTCTCAACAGAATCTAAGAGAATACCATATACTTGCTTGAAGGCGCTTCAGCCTGAACAGCAGACCAATAAACTTCAAGAGTTTTGACCATAATTGCCATAATCTGAATTCTAGAAAAAATAGTCTTCATGTGACTCTGCCATGAACTTCTGCAAAGAGAGAAAGAAGATAAAAGAAAAGGGAAGTAGAGACCTGCTGTGTTCATCAAGTAATATAAATTTATACGTTAGACATTTTTCTTCTGGTATCAATTCAAGGAATATAAGAATCTAATAAGTCCTGTGTATCATTTTTCTTTACAACCCATCTTTTTCAGCACTATTCTCTTATGTTTTACAATACTTACAAAAGTAGATTAAAAATAAAGTTTCATAAAGATTTGAGAAAATAAATGAACAACATTCTGAATGTATGTTTTTGGTCGTTTGAGATGTCTTAGAATATTTCAAATGCCTGCACAGGGGTGACTACCTAAGGCTGACAAGACACAGCCTAAAGAAGACAGCTATATTCTCAATCTCAGTTTTAGGTCTAGGATGACTATACTAATTTTGATTTTAGATTAATAATAAATGAGGTATAAATGAGAACACGTGCTGCTAAAAGGGTATATATAAATTTGTAGCAAGAGACATTTAGCAGTAATGTTTAAACTAGTGAGGATTTAGCAATTAGCTTGATGGGCTAGAAATACTACATTAGATTGTTGAAATAATACTTCAATCAGCTCTATAATTACAATTTCTTATCAAGATCATTCTTGTCCTCTGTGGAACACAATTTATCAGAATAATGTTTAGATTGTGGTAATTAATGCTTTCAAACAAAGATATAATTTTGTATAAAATAGGGAATAAAATTGAACTTTCTGCTCTACAGCATCATTACATCCGTGTTGTGGTAAATTCAGTGCCTTGAATCCATTAACTTTTCATTGTGTAGCGTTATCATCCACTGCTAAAGATTAGCTACTGACACATTTATCAAAGGATGATAAATGAGCTGTCCTTTCAGATGTCTGATTATCTGACCTTTATTCAGTTAAAAGCACAAGGGGCTGACAGTGTTAAGCGCTTGTTAGTTTAGAATGAAATTGAACCTAGGAAATGAATGTTTGGTATTTTCGTCAATAACACAAATTTATTCCATCAATTTATTTTTAAATTGAAGAAAACAAAATTTATTATAAAGCTCCGTAGAAACCACCTATTTCCATAGAAGTTTATTTTAACAAATTCATTATATCAGGAAGAGTTCTTAATTCTAAAAGTTGCTTTTAAGAGAGAACAGTTTTATCATTATCCACTTGGCTGTAGATAGTGAGGCAAAAAAACACATAGGGTTGCAGAAAACTTTCAAGTGTTTAGCAAAAATGTATTAACTTTTATCTATTTCTATGACATCCAGACAGCTGCTGTCATCTGGATGACCGCAATTCTAGAAATCCTCATTATTCAACTATAGAGTAAATTCACTAACGTCAGATAAATAATTTTAAATGTTTACTAAAATTAGTTTGCTCTTGCATGACCTGTGAGTGATGAATCTTTGCTTGTGCAAAGCTTAGATGAAACTTTTAGACTGCATAAAGCAAGTACAGCAAAATAATCAGTGTTAAATAAACAACCAAAAATTGGTTTTGACATTCCGAATGAAATAAACTTTCCTAGAAATTAGAGATCTAAGCTTCCAGTTTAATGTGATTTTGTACATGTCCAGAGACCCTCTGGAAATAAATATTGCCGAGCTAAGCTCTGTGTTAAATACTGTCATCGGTGTGAGCCTGAAGTATAGAACTGGGCTAGGAAATGTCAATACAGCTTCTTGCAAAAATATTTTTGTTCAGTCCAGCCATCTGCCTTGGCTGCTGCTCATCTCTGAAGGAAAAGAATAGCTAGACAAAGTGGTTATAATCTCCAAACGATGAGATTTATGCAGATGCATCCTTGGTATCAAATTAAAAAGCAATATGCAGTGAGTTATCAAGTTCCTTTGCTATATTGAGGGTTATAGTGGGTTTTCTTTTCTATGCAAATCTTGATGATTACATCCTCCTTCCAAGTTGACTGGACATGAACTGTCCCTTAACTAGTCATCAAGATGTTGAGATGTTAGCATCGGAGTAAGCCAATATTCTTATTGTGACTTACTACCATGAAGAAATCACTTCGGGATTAGGGCAAGTTCATCTACTTTCACTGTCAGGAGTATATGCAAAGAAAGAACATATCTCTTTAAAAATACGAAGTTGTGCTGATATTTTTCTAAGTAATTTTTCTTATCTTGGGAATAAATGCTAAAACTTTAGAAGACATGTAGGTAATACAGGGAGGTTTAAGACTACAAATGGACGAAGGCACAGTTGAAGTGTTGCTTATAGCAAGATTCTTTTCCTGAGGACAGATGACTCCCAGGAATCACATCCTTGAATTTTTAATGCATGAATCACTGTTACGAAATTGATACGCCTTATCTGAACCTTCTTGCGCAGATGACCTATTCCAGCCAAAATGTAGTTCTACTCCAATACAGTCATTGGCAACACGACAGTGAAGACTGAATTAGTCTCTCTCCCTTTCCTTACTTTGTTCTGGGCTAGTTATTCTTGTCTGGTTTTGTTCTAGATTCTTCTAGAGTGAGGCCATGACACTAGTTAAACTTTTAGATGTGAATGTCAATTTAAAGTTGGTCATCTGAGCTTTTTCTTCTGCAAATGTCTTGTTGTCAGAATGTCTTCCTCTTCTGTGATAGCTGCTGTTTCTCAGTACAGGCCTACCTCTGTAAGTTAAATTTAATTACAAATTAGAGGCCAGGCTGAGTGCAGAACTTAAATCTCCCACATTTAGCTTTCTACACAAGTCCAAGTCCCCACCTCTGGTCAATCCATTCCATGGGTCTAGACAAAGATTCAGAATCTGCCAGGTGTCCAGCTAAATAAGTCTCTAAACTCTCTCTACTAGATTTCTACTCACTATAAATCAAAGCTTAGACCTTAAACATGTGTCTGGATATTGATGTCTAGACACATGCATCTAAATGTCTTTATATCAGATTAAATCACAACCTCAGTTTTTTAATTACACAGGCAGAGACACGTAGCATTGTTTTTATATGTACCTGTATATTCTTGCTGTCTCTCCCAAATGATACAGATTGGCTGAAGGGTTTCACTGTGCTTCACATCCATCTCTACAGGTACTTGTACAGAGTCATCAAGAGCACTGGAAACTGATTCAATAAATGAATCACAAAACAAGTGACTGTTTAGGTGGCCAAAGTAAGATAGTATGAAACCGTGTTTGTTTTCCAATTACTGATTCTTTAAGCAGAATTGATTTCCAAAAGGGACACAGGTTTTCACTAAGATTCAAAGGAAAACAGCATTTTCATTTTATTTACAGCAAGAACTCTCTTCTAAAATTAGTTCTAAACAAACTAATATACATTTAGAAAATAACTGTTTTCCCAAGAAATTGTCCTCCTAGCACATAATACGCTAAACCTGCGAGACATTAGATCTGGTTTTTGTTCATCTTTCTTCAATGAAGAATACATACAGATCTTGGAACAAAAATGATATTGGAATAGCAACCATCATTAATTATTTGTCCTTTATCAGAGTATTATTCAAGTTACTTTCCTGTCTTCTCAACTCATCTTCCTTCATTTTATAGCTGAAGTTAGCATCAAACTTAATTTTTTTTCATCTGTTTCCAAAACACAAGACACTTTCTCTTTAAAACCTCTTCAAAGCTGAACTTATTGATCTTTCGACACTGCTATTTGAAGGTTAGCAAGTCACCCCAATATGATTGCTCACCTCTAGTCTCCATAGGTTAATGGATAAACAATAAGAAATCTTTAGAAATCTGATTGTATCTGAACAATGTTGAAATATTCAGAACTTTCAGATATGATCTCATGATTTGATTAAAAGATTTCTCTGCCCCTTATTCTCTCTCTCATGTGAGTTACGTGGCTGAGTCATACTTTCATAGTACTTTCATTTCAACGCTGTAGGTGTCTTTATAGGTTTGCAAGATTAGAATAGATACTTTCCTCTTCCTTTTTCCATTTGGCTGATAGTCGTGTCAAGAGTAATACCTTCTAGTGACAATCAAGTATATTACTCTGTTTCCCTTCCAGCAGACTAGCTGACAATCCATCATAATCTAATACAGTCCTGGGAAATTTATAGGGATTATCTGTCAAAGTCTTGATAGCATTTAAAAACCTAATTACAATACTTAAGGGTATTTATTGATTTGAATATTTTTTCAGCTCTTTCCAAATTATCAAAATGGTTTGTAATCCTTTCCCTATCCTATGTGGTTTTCAGTCTCACAAGATTAGAGGCAAAATAAAAGGACTACTTATTTAATTTTCAAGGTTACTAATGAAAATAATAAGTAACTGTTGTCCAACACAGACAAGGAGAAAATGTCACCTCACTCATCCTCATGTGGCAAAGAACACTTTGATAACAGTATGGTATGTTTTTCCAACTAGTCTTGCACACATTTATGAATATACATCCTAAATTCTCTTATTTTCCTTGCACATATCAAGTATATCTTTGTCAAAAACTTTTCCATGATTAGAGCACGTAATATTTCCTAACTCTCAGCTCTCAACTTTGCTACTCTGCCACAGAACAAAATCAAATTGTATTGACATGATTTGTTTCTGATGAATTCATACTGGCTGATACCAAATTTATTTCCTGTGGATGGGCACATTTTTTTTCCATATATTTCTGAGGATGACATAAAAAATGAGTCACAGTCTCCTTCCATTTTATCAGCAAATACAATTTTCTAGAATTTCACCCATTTTTCATCATTTCTTCAAAAATAAATGTTTACATCTCTTTTACAAGCAGTTCTTCAAATATTTCAAATTAATTTTTGGTACACCTAGTTTGTTTGAAGCCATCTAAATTATGACATTACTTTATAATCTGTTTTGCTGTGCTTGCCACTCTGTGATTGCTGTCAATGGCACTAGATGCCTCCATGCCATAAGAATTATATTATTTTCATTATATTTTTGTTCATTAGGCTTCCATATTTTTTTCCTAGCTTAAAGTTTATTTTGATTCAGTAATATTTTTTCGTCTTTTGAGACAGGTACTTATTAGTCTCACAAATCATCCTGGTGTGAAGCACTTGCAATGAAAATAATTCTCAATAGAAAAATTTAAAAAATAAATTTGAATAAAAATGATAAAAACTGATAATACAGAATCATTGAAAGACCAGAAGAAATAGAGGCTCCAGTGAAATTTAATTTCAGAGCAAGATTTTGAAATATCTGCTCCAGAGAATGATACTATCAAACCGTTTTTTACACAGTGCTATTCTGGGGTCTAAATATGAGGAACTAACTCCATTTAAATAATTAAGGAAACAGCCTTCAGAGAGTCAAGATAACACAATAAAAGAAAATTTATATTAGTAACACAGAACATGACATAGGGATATTTTCAACATTTGGTACATTAGTGTGATGGAAACCAGGCAAATACAGACTTATCTGTGCAAAAAAGATAAATGAAAGTAGTATGTGAAAGTAACTTTGACTAAGAGCTAGCAAGTCTGATATGATTAAAGATACCTATACCTGTATAAAATAATGCTATGCTTGCAGTCTAGTGCACAGACTGTTCAATACAGGGGAACAGGGGAAACTGGAACTCATTGCTGAAACTGAAAAGAATGTATGGGAACTGATACATGGGAGAATAACTATTAAACACAAGAAAAGATAGATCTCAGGAAAATTTGAAAAAAGAAGTGGAAGATTACTCAGTGTTGAGGTGACTGATTCTAGTAGACTGAAACAGTAATGACTGAAAATTGCTTCTAGAATAACATGACTTAAGAGAGATCTGTCTAGGTGAAAGGATTGGCAGGGATAAACTGTGGTTGCTATAGGTGTCTATGCTGCTATAATCCAGATTTTGTTAGGGTTTGGAAAGAGAATACATCTGTGTGGAACTAAGAATTTATTGTTGATTAGAGTCTTAACAGTCTAACAGTACAAGTTACTTACTACAGAACAGTCTCATTAATTACAGAATCATAGGAGAGCTCAGGTTGGAACTGACACATAAGCATCATAGAATCTAGCTGTCTGCTCCTGCACTCTTAAGAGATGGTTCTTAAAAGGTGACCAGCATTTCTTGGTAGCAATACCTACAAAAGCACATGCCTAGAAGACCTTATTAGTTGGCTTCTTCAGCTGTCCAAAGTTTCCTCCCACCTTATCACGTCAAAGTTTTGCTGGCAGTTCTTCTCCTATTGCTACACAAACTTCCTTTTATATACCTTTTATATACATGCACTTTTTCTATTTTCTAGTGCTGTGCTCATCCCTTCAGTGTCCTTTCAAGACCAGAAAAGGATCAGGATGATTAAGGAACGAGAGCTTAGATCCAAGCTCAAACTTTGCCCCTGTCCACTCCCATCTAGAATTTATTTAAGGATGAAAACTTCACAAAACCCTCTGGGAAACATATTCCCATCATCAGCCACCATCATTGTGTCTTCTTGGTTTTGCTGTAATTGAGCTAAAGATAAATAAAATCCAAATACACCACATGTTGGAAAACTGAATGATTTCTGAAGTAAACACATAATCATATACTCTTTTTAACGTATTTGGAATTTATATATGATGATGTATAGGTGATGACACTTAATTTTTCCAGATTTTTTTACTCTGCAGTAAGCAATTAGGTGTTTCTGTTACTCCAGTAGTAGACTGTAGTTCAAAGTATCACAGGCCTTTTTTCTGTTTTAGAAATACCTCATGGAAGCAAAAAGCTTTATTTTGCACGGTAGACACCCATCCAGCTTCTGCAATGAGATCTCTTGGGGAAGACACAGCAACGGATTTTCATGCTCTTCTCTTTCCTACTAAGTAAGGCAGTATCTCTTTGCCCATGGCCAGAGTATATAGGAATACAGGCAAGTGTAGGACTAGGTTTTCACCTATCTGCGCTTGCAAGAAAAGGATGTATAAATCTCGTTGTAATGGATATGAAATAAGTATATTATCCTAACCCCTATGCTGCTCTGAGATACCTAACACCAGTTTAGTGTTTGTTTCACCCACTTAGTGTATACACAGACGCCTTTCAGGGTGTTTATAGTGAGTGCTCAAGACCAGAGAATGCTGTGCACTCTGGATCTCCACTTAGTGAGGCTACCCTCACAAGCTTTCTGTACAGAGCTGGAGCTAGTCTGACCCCGAGAGCCTCTTCTGCAGCGCTAACTTATCGTGAGGGTCCTGCCACTAATATTCACTGACTCCTGAACAACATCTTAGCATAGTAGAGATTGAAAGATCAAAAATAATTAAGCGTTATCCACATAAAACCAGATTTTGGTTAATGTTCTTCAGGGCCTTTGAGAATATTTTGATCTAAATAGTTTACTGATTTGAACTTACTCAAGATTTTAATATTCATTAACTAAGATATAGTATTATGTTATGGTAGGGTCCTTTATCATCCCAGTTGCCACTGGATAAAATAAAGTGTTTGCCCCTTAATACACAGTAACTGTGCAGATGGGAATTAAAGTAGAATTTATATTCGGTTAAAATTATAGGTGGAACTTAAGCAGTTCAGACATAAATTGCATGGGATGGAGTTGTGCCAAAATAAAGAATTTTGCTTTCAGTGAAATGTCCTTTGGATCTCTAAAGATCACTTTTGCTCATGCATTTTGGTTTAAACCTTACTGGACAGATGGTATCGCCAATACAGAAAAATCCACACAATCAGTTTAATAGCTGGTCAACAGGGAAGGTTGTGCTTATGAAATACTGTTGTGCATTTACTGTGCCCATCAAGATGCTCTCTCACTCCTTTTCCTCAGAGGGATGGGGGAGAAAATAAGATTAAAAAACTCATGGGCCGAGATAAAGGCAATTAAATAAAGAAAAGCAAAGACTTTGTGTGGAAGCTGAGAAAACCAAGAATATATATTCTCTACTTCCTATCAGCGAGTGAAGCCCAGCCATTCCTTGGAAGCAGAGCCTCAGTATGCATAGTGGTGGTTTCAGAGGACAAATGTCTTAATGCATGTATCCCTCTCCCTTTCTCTCAGATTTTATTGCATGAACGTGGTAATTTAAACATGGTACTTAACAAATTAAAAATATGGGGGGTGGTTTAATATAATTTGCATAATTCTATCACTCTTGAAGTTCTATCATTTATGTACTGGTCTTAGTATTCACTTATACACTTCAAATCGCTGCCTAACAGGTATGGTTAGATAAAAGAGTTCTGTGCAGTTCTTGCATCAAATTTAATTTAAAATGCTATGGTGAAAACTGATAGAGACTATTCTTGCTAATCCCAAAGCTTAGTTAAAGCAGAATATCTTTGTATTAAGATATTGGCTTTATTTGAGACCTAGGAAAAACAATCACTTCTAATTAGTAAAGATGACAAATTACCCTGAACTTTTCTCCTTTGTATTTGTGTGGGACCTTTCAATACACTTTAGTTCATTAGACTGTGGAAGGCTGCTGATTCAAGTGGTCTGCTGGAGGTAATTAATGGAGATTTGTTCAATAAAGTGTGACCTCAAATTTTGTCATTTAAGGCTTTAGACACATCTGGGGACACAGAAGACAAGCCTGCACACATACAAACAATGCATAGCAGTAGCAATGTGGTGCAGAAAGATAGTAAGCGTATCTGATGGCCTGAATATGATCAATTCTGGCCAAGGCAGGTAGGCAGATAAGATACTTACATTTAAAGTGGTAGAAGTTTAGAAAATTATCCCAAATAGATTTTGCCTTATATTTTTTTTTTTGATCTTTTCAAAGCATAGTCTTGTTAATTACCTAAGATTCCATCCTGAAATTTAAAAAATAATATGTGGCATTCATGTCGTAAATATTAGAGAAAATAAAATTCTGCAGTCATAAAAAAAAAAACCCTGCAGAAATCAATAACACTCAGGGAAAAGTTATAAAGAGTCCAAGGACGTATATTATTGGTGGAATGTCCAAGCCATTAAGGATAGTAAATATGATATGGGAACTGCCTTAACAGATAGATGTTGAACCACAGAGAAAATAAATACAGTTTAGTATTTGTTTTATTACTATAGTGACTGATTTAACAGAGAACAACATTAAAGTACTGCTTCCCAATGATAATTCTAGAATTACTCAATATTATTTCCTTTTCTAATACTGTCATAAGGGAGACCTGTTAAGCCTATTAGATAACAATTCATTTAGTACGGCAGAAATTAAACAAGCCAGTATATTTTACTAAGGGAATGTGATAAGAAAGCAGTACCAAGTCTTGCACTAGTTGGTATGCTCTCCTATAAAATAATGATAATGATAATGAATAATAATAATGCTATCACTGGAGTTGAATGGATTAAGTTCTCCCTATAACAGTTGCTGCATGAAATACAGTATTTGAACAAGTTTAGAGTTTTCTCAGGTTTAACATCATAGGTCCACTAAAGCTCAACAAGTCGAGAAGGTTGAGTCATACCAGGATGTTGTCAACATCACACATGATGCCATTATATATCCAATTAAAATAGATAAAATATCATTTTAGAGTGGCACTGATAGACGTTAAGATTCAATAGATGCTAAATAAAACTCAGGTTTTAAGCCTAAGGCTAAGAGCATTAAGCCTACTACTCAAATATTAGGTTCAGGAGTTCTTCAGAAGTTTTCACATGGATATGTGCCCCAGTGTTACCTCAGATTTGCAATGAGAGGACGGAGCCTTCCCTTAGTAGCCACAGCCATTATTCTAAACTAACATAACAAATAAACTAATATTGACATTCAGAATCTTGGAGTAATTAGATTTAATAAAGAATTCAAGATGGGAAAGAATTACATGTGCTCATGAAGGTGAGGTGTTGTACAAAGAAAGAATGATTTAAATTGTCTTTAGGGGAAAAAAGAAAGATGATGACATTTTGAAAAATGCAGATCAATCTACTTGGGATAAAGTCACCTGAAACACATCCTGTTGCTGAAGTGTGTAAATCCTGAAAAGTAGTGAAGGAATAGGGAAACATAGAAGAACAGGAAAACATTGGTCTGCCTAGACCACGGAGTGAAGACTAGCAGTCTTTGAGGTTCAGATACATCTGTCCTTGAACAACTTTACTCCATTTAAAAGCTCATTATTTGGCTTAGATAAGTAAATAAAAAAAATGATTTCAGAGAGCTGAAGCAAGTAGCATCTACACTATTTGAAATATTACAATTGATTTCACATGAGATATACCAGCTTTATTGTATATCCTGTGTATCTGCATTTGGAATTCAGTAATTGATTGTCATAGACCAATGAAGCAGAAGTCCCTAATCAACGCAAAGAAAAAGGTAATTCAAATTTGTACTTGTTAAATCTGCCTGTGTCTGAAATGAGAGCGTCCTAGCCACTAAAACCCACCTTGGAACTTGTCTGTGCATGTGGTTGGCAACAATAAAACTCCGTGATTGCTGTTAACTCTTTAACTCTCATGAGGTCTTGCAACATGAGAAAAAACAAAATATTTACTGAGTGTTTTCAGGCCAAATCATAGCTGCACAGTTACTTTATGTTCTCTTGCATTTGTGAACCTTATAAAAAGGTTCATAAAAGTATATTATTTTTATAACAACCTTCTTTATATGCTTTTTACTTTGAATGGGACCAGTGTCTTCTGTCACTCTACAATTCCTCACAGAGCAAGACAATACAGCTACAGCACTGTAGCTCCATAAAAATGATTTGCCATTTTTTGTACACAATGATGTGTACTCCTGACCTGAGAGTGTAGTGTCAGGGCTGGCCTGGGCTCACTTTGGCTGAAGCTGAGCTGAGCTGGTTTCAGTGTTGACCTAGTGACTAAATGCCTGTTGCCTCCACTGCCTGAGCTTGAGCTGTGCCACTGCTACCAACATTGTTAAAATGAGTTTACTGTTGAGCAATAACCCTCACAAATACCTTTCGGGTTCTCAAGGGTTATACTGAATCAACCTGTTCGGTGTGTATATAATAGCATGCTGGTTAATAGGTAACCTAGATCTATTGAGAAGAGGATTATTATTAGCCTGGTTAAACAATTTCACCAAACTGTGACATTGCTTTTGTACCCTGGCTCGCTCAAGAGCTGATTGGTACACGCCTTCACTTCATTATTGTATCATACAGATTTAATTGTGTTGTAATTGTCTTGCTAAGCACAACTCATTGATGGGAATACAATTCTGCATGCAATTCTTCTCTGATTTTACTTCAGAGCTTTTACCCTTTTCTGTAAAAAAAGATCTGCAAACCTGACTAAATACACATGAAGTAGTAAACCTGCTTTCTACAAAATCATTATTTTTGGTAAGTAGCTATATATACGGATTGTTATATTTCATAATAACTACTAAGATCTTCCAGAAATACAGCTCAAATTAAGTTCTGATAATCACAGTGGTTTTAAATGTTGTTTTCCTTTTTTTTTTTAAAGGAAAAGCAAAAACCAAAACAAAACTCAAGCAGCCTTTCAAATATTACTCATCAGTCTTTTTGCTAGTTTTATTTGAATAGATTATGATTGCTTGTCCAGAGCTCAGTTATTCCCCTACTTGTTTATACTGTAGTTACTGTGACCATGAAATTTAAAAAAAAAGAAATCACAGATAATTTTATGCTCCTGTTAAAACAAATTTACATTGTTTTAGAGCAGATGGCTATATTAACACTTAGTAAGAAAAATTGTCTTTTAGAATTAATTTTGAATTCTGTCAGTAATCCTAAAGTGTAACATTCACAGCCATTGGTGTTTTTGCAGCACATTAGGCTTTTATGAAAGTAAAAGTTAATTACATATGATGACTGAACTCCAGGGATCATAATTAGCTGAACTGAATGGCTGCACATCAGTAATTAAATGTCATTTCACTTCATTGTACTGAGTCTTAAACCCTACCCTTAAAATGTCGTAGGTATTGGAATCTGTTATATCCATAGGACCATTTCCTCAGAAAACCTAGATGAAACACTATACAAAATATACTAAGTGGAAACCACAATTATGAGTTAGTTTCAGCACTTATGCATTAAGCAGGTTAGCCTTTTTCAGAACTTGTCTGTGGAGAAGAGATTGTACCTTGGTTAGAGCTTTTTTTGTTTTATGCCTGGCTTTAATGTGGGGACAGGGTGGGGGAAGATTTAGATTTTGCTTTTCTTTGTACATGACTTCTTTTTCTTTCTTTTTCTTTTTCTGCTTTTTTTACAGCTTGACAAGGAGTGAAACTTCTCTGCACATTACTTAGATTGTAGAATGTGCAAAAATAAATGGCCACATCCATCTCTGCATATGGTTTGTTTTGACTGACGGCATATCAGAGTTAAGATTTTATACAAAGAGAAATCATTTATCTTGAGTAGAAAAAATCACGGAGCTTCATCCCAAAGAGATGTTCTTGATCTTCATTGCTATGAAGAATTTGTCAGCTTTACAGGACATGGGAGGTAAAACTGCTTCTCTGCAATTTCACTACTAACTCGGAATTTTAGTTGCTTGAAAAACCTGTTTCCATATCCTCTTCCCAAAAAAGTGTAGGTAGCCTAAAATCACAGATTTAAAAACAACTGGATCTTCTTGTGAGAAGATAAGAATATTTAACATTAATTTTCTAGTTTTCGGCTTTGAAGATTATGCAGAGTATTTTAAAACACAAAAGATGGACACCTATAAATTAATTTAGGTGTTCTAAACATCCTTTTTGAAGTATGTCTGTTGACTATCAAGGGAAATTTTTATGCTCTTGGTTAGACCTAAGTTCAGCACCTAAATTTATGGCACAAACATTTTTATTACTTACCTAACTCAGAATTCAGGCTGCAAAATTATTCTTTATCTGTTTTTAGCCTAAAGACATTTAACAAATTTTTACTAAGTCCTTAAAAAATATAAGTTACTAAAATCTTTAAAATGCCATTCTGTAATTTCAGTGCATAAAAGATAAACTGTAATTGCTTTTATGTAGTACATTTTGGTTTTGCTCAGCTGGATTAAGCATCCTACTACCATATGTTACCATTTCGTCTCTTCCATTCACCACCTGAGACAATACTGGCCATTGCCAGTATCAGAGGAATCCAGGTCCAACACAAACAGATGGTCAAATTGCAGGAAAGCCAAATTTGGAGGACTTGTGGAAAGTGTATTCTTTTTTTGTTTGTGGTTTTTTGTAGTTCATAGACATATTTTGACATTCAATGGTCTCATAAACTCATAAATTTCAGTAGAAATCTCAAAGACTTGAAATACTAGCATGTGTATCTTATGCAAAATCAAAATAGATATGTTTACATTCTCCATGTTTCTGTCTAAACTGCCCTGAAAAAGTGCACAAATAAAATTTCATTTTGCTTGTGCTTATAACAACCTCCTTTCTTTCTGAGATGGTAAATTTGAATTATACTATCTAAATATAAGATAGGACTCAGATACTTGTAAAATTGATTTTGCTCAGTAGAGTGTCACTTATCAGTTGTAATACCTGTCTGTATTTCTTGGTGTGCTGTATATGTAAAATAAGAAACTTCATTAAATATCAGAAAACAAAAGGCCTACTGGTAAATAAAATCACATTATTTGCTATTAGTACAGTCTGAAAAATGCACATTAGCCAATGACTTATTGAATAGTTTGCTAAGCCACAGTAATACATTCAATGAGATTTTTTCTGTTCTATATTTCTGTTGCAAATATAAGGTATTTCTGTTTGTATTAAGCAAATTCATAGCGATGCAGATACATAATTATGTACTTTTTACACATGGAAAAAAAAACTTATACAGAGTAACAGCTTTGACCAGGCTCCATCTGTCTAGTTTTCTTTGCTCCATTTTCAGACAATGAACTCTGCCTAAAAGACTGATAAAGATAGTCCTGCAGTAAGGCCATGACGATTGAGTCATGCCAGTTACAACTGAGTCTTCAGAAATGGGGTGCTGGTATCAGTACAAGAGAGGTATATTTTCCTTTCATGTTAACAAAGCCATAGCTTAGTATCAGTATAAGATATCAGATTGATCAAATTTGCATGCCCTGTTCTGAAGAGGCATAGCTGCTTTTAATTTGGGGATTTTTTTATTATCATATAAGTGTCGCTGTTGAGCCCGGGACGAAGAGAAAGGACACGACCAGAGTCCAGAGAAAATGGCTGATTTAATTAATTATAAATCAGTTTTTATAAGTTGAGTCGCCAACATGGCAAAGGATTATTGGACCTCTGACCAACCACCCATCAGGGTGATTGGTCAGTCCACAGAACACCCATTTCAAAATATTTCTTGTTAGGATATCATAACAATTCCTTGACAAACAACAGGTGCAAAGATAGAGAAATAGTTTACAAAAACCCTTAACAGTATTTTGCCTAGTTTCTGTGAGAACCTTATGTTTCTCACAGAATGCAGCAGAAGGCTGAAAAATCCCTCTGCCAAAGCTTTTCAGTGTCCACATATAAGCAATCTAAAGATTATTCCGTGCTGTCAATAACAGGTGTCTGCAACAAACTTTACCACAATTCTATACATTTAAATTATGCCCTAAAATAGACCCTACCCATCTATTAAAGTTGCATTTATCAGTAACTGCATATTTTAAATTTAGGTTTATACCTCTGTAATAATTCTGTGCTTTTTCTTTCAAATTATCAACTTGTAATTTGCTATAGTCTTCCAGTTTTTTTCAAAGATGGTGAAGATGTGTCTGCATGATTATGGTGACACAACTAGTGTTTCATCAGTACAACCTAGTTTCACTTGTGTCCTTTTTCACTTTGCAAAAACAGCATTCAACAGATATTGATCACAAGGAAAGGTTGAAAGACCAGAAAGAAGGAATACCTGTTTTTATAACTGATTACATTTATAATCTTACATTAATATCATTGGTATCAAAAGTATTTTACAAGAACTGATTAGGTGTTTCTAAATTCTTAATGTTTGTGTTAGCCAGAGAAAACTGCAACATCCTGTTGGCAGACCTAAATCCTTCTCCTGACTCCTTAGGCCTTAGATAAGTGAATAATTCTTGGTTTGGAAAAATTAAAAGATGTTTGAATGCACGAATTTCTCCAAGTCCTGTAGTCAATGTAAATTAAGATGACCCAAGGATCCTTGACATTCTTAATACAAAATTTCGATTTAAATTGCCTTTGTATGTTCCTCAGTCTTCTGGGAACAAGAGTGAAGACCATAAGAAAGATGAAAGAAGAGTGTACCAGTTACTATAAATATACAGGTAGGCAGAACTTAGTCATGGGTGACTGGGGGAATAATTCTAGATGAACTCCTCTACCGTATCTAAAACAATCTTTGCTGAGATGACCTCCATGAAATCAACCTTCAGTTTACATTTCTAGAATATTTTCTATGTAACTTAAAGATTAACCTACTCTAATTTAAATGAAGTCATTTCAATGTAAATCACTGTTATCCTATTCAAAACCTCATGCATTTCACTGGGTTTGTGTTAGATTTGATTCTTAAAGATCTCTTACCCCTTTCTCCTCCCCTTTTCTTTCTCCCCTCTTCATCTATCCCTCTGTCTTTGAGATTTTTAATCAATACTCAGCAGACTTTTAACTACAAAGCAGTTTTGTAGATGCTTAAAATGGGTAGGATTTGTCCTGAGATGCTGAAGCACTGAAACACAGTAAGATGACTTGCTACAATGGTAACAGCTGAAGAATGAGCTCCTTATTTGAAAGCACTGTGACTAGAATTAGCCCTCTTATCCCAAAGATTTTCACACATACTACTCACATTCTTGTTGTTCTCATAGAATATAGAGATGTCAAGGTCTCCCTTCAGATAAAGTCAGAATCCTAAACTGCAATGCCCCCAGTCAAATAGTCTCATCCTCTTAGATGCTGGAAGCTTTTTATTCTGGCACTTGAAAAGATTTCTCCTATCTTGAGAATGGGAAAATAAAAAGCTGACAGAATGAAACACAAAATAAAAGAGAAAATCAATAGCTTATATTTATCTGTGGTAGAAGAATGCTTATCTTAGCTCTCTTTCCCCTAACATACAGGCCCAATATTACATTTAAAAGTTAAATAGCTCAATTGCCTTTGAGCATTACTGAAGACTAAAGGCATTTCTTCCTGAGCAAAGAGAAAAAGGTAAAATACAAGAGGAAATAATTAAAGTTAAATAGGTTGGATGGCCCACACAGCTGGTAACGAGATAGAGCATTACTCCTCTAGGTCACTTCTTCACAACTGTATCAGATCAATAGTAACAGAAATTGTTACCCTCTGACAGATTTCCAATACTCTGAGTGAAATGAGTCACTGGGTTTAGTCTCAGTTCTAATGGCCAAGTATCCTCATTGCAAATGACATTAATCGGCACCTTTGTGTGGTAATGCAAGCAGAGAGGCCAATGCCTAAATTCTCTTGAAGACTTAAAAAGAGATATCACCCTTTTGGCGATGGTCATTCACAGTCATTTTTAAGGTCTATTGCCAGAAAGTGGTAGTCAGAGAGCTGGGTTTTCTTGGAGACATGTGCATCCAGTGGAAGTGATGTTTAAATATTAACATTAATATTAATTAATATATAAGGCTCTAAGCCATGGGATTCCTCCAAGTAGGTCCTTGAAGAAGGAAAAATAGTTCTCCTGAAGTCCAGCATTGTAATCCTACTTACCACCCTGATTTTCTCCATTTAGAATCTTGTAGGCCACCATCTTATGTTCACTGCAGCCAAGGACACACCCAGCCTTTCCATCCCTGAGTCCTTTCCTGCACACTTCTTTTTTTTGACATCAAAAATGGAAAAAAAAAAGATGTTCAAAATAGTAAACTTATTATTTTGGGATGGTACTGATAGTTTGATTCTTACAGAAGGGTCACTCAAGCTTATCTTCCCACTTTTCTTTCCCCACATCTTGTTTGTGTCCCCTCAGCAAGTCATGCAAGAGGAAGCATTCTTCCTTTCAGAGAGTAGACTAATGGTATTACTGCAAAACTTAGCCAATAGTCTGAATTTTATTATCAAAAGAATAAAAAAAATGTACTTTTATAATTAGCTCTCTGTTTTCAGACATTACAAGTCTCCATGGTTTCTGTCTATAAGCCAGTATACAGCACCCTTGGACTTTTCTTGTTGTTAATTGGTCAACCTGCATCCTGATATGTAGTTTAGTGGTTGTTAGAGATAAATCAGGCACATTTGACAGATGCCACATCTAATTAAACTGTAAAACAGTTACATATATTCCTCTGTGATAGTCCATTAGAAACATGGTTGTGAAGAAATTACTGATCCATAAAGAACTGTCTGTAGGAAGTCATGCTGATACTTTTTATATCACTTGTCTTTTTCAATTGAGAAATATTATCTGGTTTCTTTTAATGAATGGATATTACACTTACAAGTAGCACTATAAAATAAAATCTTTATTAAACCACTTTATCTTATATTGTACTGACTGATCCGTTTAAAAGAAGCATTAAAAACAGCTTCCAACATTAAAAAGCCTCTTTAAAACACCTCTAGATTTACTGTTCTAATATTAGAAGACAATCCAAACAACAAAAACCCACGTAGGAACATGTGCCTTAAGAAGAAAGTAATGAGAATAAGCTTGCCTTTTTGAAAGATGTTTCTTCAACAAAACCTATTAAAATTTTATCTACATTGCTACCAAAACTCTCCAAGAGTGAACTTTAAGTAGTTCCCTGTAAAGTCCAGGAGTGACCATGTATTTATTTTGAAAGAAGTAAGTTCATTGTCAAACACAAGTTCTGTCATTCTAGGTTGACCAAATACTCTCAGCTTGAAAGAAGTACTTGTGTTTTCCCTTTATTCACTATTTCAAAAGCTTGAAACTGTTTACTTTTCTGTGAGACGGGAGTTATAAAAATTAACCCAAACCTGATTTTAACTGTACTTCCAACAACTTTAATGAGTGTTGTAAGCCTTAATATATCTGACCAATAGGCATCAATATTGCTTTAAGGGTACCTGTGGGAACCATTAACACAATGCAGGACTAATATTCCTGATTTACCCCACGCTTTTTTAAGCGTTAAAAAAAAAATAGTTTATATTTGGAGTGTTTTTTTAATTTTTTCCCCAATTTTAATTATGCAAAAAGAACGTATATGTCTAATTCAGAGGGGATTTAATGAGGTTTGCTTCAGCTTAGGCTTGGATGTGCTGAAACTTGTTGTTATAAAGACCTTCTGTCATTTTGATACT
The DNA here is from genome assembly GCA_013397725.1 of Rhagologus leucostigma. NCBI lineage: Eukaryota > Metazoa > Chordata > Aves > Passeriformes > Rhagologus > Rhagologus leucostigma. The sequence continues at coordinate 9,580,326 of VZTD01001045.1, forward strand.
GAAACTCAAAGATTCTTAGTGCATACATTACAACTTATTGCATCACATAGAAGCAGACATACATGGAAATAGAGAATGTACGCATTTTTAAACTATTCTATTTCAGGTTCTTTAACTGTCTTCTAGTGTCATATTCATTTGCTGTCTCAGTAAATGAAACAAAACTTAATGTGCAGAGATATATCTGCATGAGAGGTTGGCTAGAAAGATTGTACAGAGATGTTGATCGAAACCTAGACATTTTATGTTGGGTTTGTATGTCATGAAAATATAACTTGTCATGTAAAAAAAACCTTACCTTTCTACACAGGGTTGTTCAGAATATTTGAATACTCTGAGCAGTGTGGGGCAGTGAAAGGCAATATAGCACACAAAATTGTGTATTCTGCTGATGGCAGTGTGATTATGACGAAAGAAAAGGAGCTTGGTGAAAAGAGAGGATATCAAAAAGACAGAGTTTTACTACATTATAAGCCATTTTCTAAGTGACAGGTGTTCAGCAACTACTGTGATAAATTTGTTATAATTATGAAGAATTGTTAGGAACAAAAGAATATACAATTTAACATGCTGTTTAGCAGAGAGTTAGTGTATCTTAGCTTAGTATTTTTAGCCAGCCACTTTTAAGATGGGCTGCTTTTTCACCAAAAGCTTGTATTTCTCCTGATATCTCAAAGACTTTCCGTCTAAACATAAAAGAAGATGACTACTTACTGGTCTCTACTGTCAGTACAGTCATTTAATGATTAGAATTCTGCAAGCAGCAAGCTCTGTAGCCCTAAGGAGTCAGTCATACATTAAAGTAAACGCAAGAAGAAGATCAAACTGATACCAGGAAAAAACAAATCAAATTCTGAACAGTGGAAGGATATAGTGAGAAGAATCCTAGAATGATACCAGGAGTTCCAGGTTTGGAAACACTAGGAGATCTACCTCCCAGGCAGCAAAGTTTGCATTTCCTTCCAAACCCAAGTATTTCTCCAGCTTCTGGTCATCCTTAAATAAGGCAGCCTAGAAAACAGGGTTCATGCCTGAAAACACTCAAAATTCAATCTACTAAAGATCTTCTGAAACATTTTCAATGTATATTTGGGTCTGGCTGAGCTGGAGTTCATTTTCCCACAGCAGCCCTCCCCACAGTGCTGTGCTTTGCACTGGTACCTGGGAAGGAGTTGCTAATGCTCCAGTGTTTGGCTGCTGCTGGGCAGGGCTGGCACAGCATCAGCGCTGTCCCCCCACGTCCCGGCCCCATCAGGGGCCAAGGGTGGGAAAGGTCCTGGGAGGGGACACAACCAGGCCAGCTGACCCGAATTACCCAAGAGGATGTTCCGTACCATATGATGTCAGCTCAGGTATAAAAGCGAACGGAGGGAGGAATAAGGAGTGGCGTTTGTTATTTACAGTGTTTGCCTTCTGGAGCAACTTCTCTACATGCTGAAGCCCTGCTGCCTGGGAAATGCAGGAACATTGCTGGCTGATGGGAAGTAGAGATTAAATTTTTTTCACCTTTGCTTATGTATGCGCAAACTTTCGCTTTTTTTTTCTTTTTCTAAAATCTGTTATCACAGAGAGCTTACCACCATTTCTAATTGGCCCAGCCTTGACCAGAGGCTCGTCCATCTTTGGAGCTGCCAGGGACTGGCTCTGCCAGACATGGAGGAAGCTTCCAGAAGCTTCTCACGGAAGCCACCCCAGTAACCCCTCTGCTACTAAAGCTTGGAATTGCAAACGCAATGCAACATGCCAGGAGACATTTTATCCTATCAGGATGAAAACACCTAGATCATTATCATATAAAGAAATTCAAAATTAGGAGTAGTAAAGGGGATCCTGTCTGCAAGGGCATGTGGTGATAGGGCAAACAGGAGTACCTTTAAACTGAATGGGGGTAGGTTTACATTAGATGTTAGGAAGAAATTCCTAATTGTGAGGGTGGTGAGACAATGGAACAGTTTTCCCAGGGCAGCTGTGCATGTCTCTTCCCTGGCAGTGTTCCAGGCCAGGCTGAAGGGGCTTTCAGCAACCTAATCTTGTGGAAGGTGTCCCTGCCCATGGTTGGAATGAAAAGATCTTGAAGGTTCCTTCCAAGCCAAACCATTCTATCATTATATAATTCTAAAATTATTTTATGGTAATTTATTCTTATCCCCGTGCTAGTAAGTTTTCTTATGAAACTATTTATAATGTATATATGTAAATATAATTAGGTTTTTAAAAAAAGTTTGCATATCTTCCTAAGAAATATTATTTGGAGGTCTTTCTTTTATTTTCTTAATATTCTGTTCAATAATAAAAATAATTAAAAGAATAGTGATGGAGAGAATCAAACTGTAGAAAGTCAAGTACTAATAAAATTATAGTGCTCTCCAAGATTGATAAAACTTTGATATTTAGCCATCACTCCTTTATGTAACCTCAGTTAAAATTGCTAGGGAAAACAAATAGTATTAAATCATTCCTAGTTAATGTTCTGAAATATTCAATTGATTACTCATAGAATATAATGTGTTTTTGTAGTAATAGCTTGCAGTACTTATAGAGATTTTTTTACTTGTATTCCTTCTTTGTTTAAAAAATAAAAAGATAAATTTATCGCATTATTTCTTTTTTTTGTGAATACAGTTTTAGCATGCATTTTAAGAAGGTCATGTTTGTGTGTTAAAACATTTATGAAAATGTTTTTGAATTATGAACTACCATGCAATCTTATCTGAGAAATAAAATGACTACATATTAAAAATATGCTTTGGCTAGACTTTTTCAAAATATCAGTTATCAGTATGGTTCAAGAGATTCACTTTAAAGATATTTTCTTTCACATTTTGAATGTTCAGATGATGACAGCAGATGCTTTAAACCAGGAATTTCCTGCTGAGTTTTTGCATATTTAAACACATTTAAAACTTTATGAATCTACAGCTTTGAACAAGGGTGAAGGAGCAAGTTGTGACCTGTCAATTCTTGTTATATCAGTTACTTATCATTAGTTGGAAAGTATATTGGATTTTTTTTCTTTTTAATGAAAATTCTCCTAGGGAGAGGAAAGCATTCTGTTCATAAATTATGGTATCTTGGACAACTAGCAAGATTCTTCCAAAACACCTGTGCTTAATTGTCTGTGATAATGATTGAGAAACCCTACGCAGTGATAGTCAAAATACACCAGTTACTTGAGCATGAGCTGCTCTTGTGCTGAATTACTATTTTCCTCACAGTGATACTAAAATTTTGTAGTTAAAGAATGTAGCCTCACTAAGTAGAGTGCTGGTTTCCTCTCTGCTGTCGATGATAAGTCTTACAAGTAAAATGGACCTAATCCTCAGTTATGTCTTATTGGCCACTGTAAACTCCATATCCTGGAACTAGAAGAAGACCTATCTGATATCTGGAGAATATGTGTGTGTGTGTGTGTGTGTGTGTGTGTGTGTGTGTGTGTGTGATAGCATAAAGCTAAAAACTGTGATACTATTCAACACTAAATAATTTTTGCACATTTCATATCTTGGAAGTAGACCCTTTATATCATCTATATATCTATCAGTGCTCAAAAAAGCCCCTTAAGTTATCACAAATAAGTTTATCTTTATTCCCATCACTTTGGAAAAGTATTTCAAATCTTACCCTCAGAATTTAATGCAGATTAATTGTTTCTAGGAAACTATTGCAAAGAATAAACTAATATCTCTTTAACCTTTCAGTTTTGCATTTCTAGATTTGTACTTTTGATACTTATAAGGAGCAGCTCTTGCTTTGTTAGAGAAGTTAATAATTTCAGACTCTGTCTTTTGTTTCTGCCTTAGCCTAGAGAGAACCGTTTGGAATCGTAAAATAGATGATTTCAATCTGGTGGTGATGGTGGCAGGGGCAGGGGTGGGCTGTGGTGTATTTTTAGTGTTGTCAACACCTGGATTCTTTCACCAAAAGGAATACGATGTTCATGTCAATGTTTTAAAATTTCTCCTCCAGATACCCACTCCGAATAGTTTTCATATGCTTGCTAACACTCTTTGAAACCTTTGGTCTTCTTGTTTTGTATCAAACTCATATTGCATTCAAAATTACTGTATGTGGCACTTTTCATATATTTTACATATTATTTGTTTGTTATCTCTAGAATAAGGTTTGTCCTGCTCCAGCTCTTTATTATTTATTGCTGCAGAGTCTCCAGTGTCCACCCTGTCCCCCATCTCTTATCATCCTATGTCTCATCTCTCTCACTCCACCCCACATATGGTGCCTCCCATCCTGAGCCTGCAGTGTGCTCAACACACTGGGATTTAGGTTTGTAGTGTCTCATTCTACATGGAATAATTGCTTGTTACTAGTATCCATGCAAAACTCTGGTCATAACACACAAAGATAAACACAATAAAAAAAGAATTAACCTTTGGCATCTGATCAGTTAAAGAAATGGCTGACACCCTTAAACCAAGAAAAAGTTAGAGACAGGTCAAGAAAAGTTCAGAACCTGACAAGCCTTACAAGCTTCAGTCCTCAGTACAAAGCCTGTGACCTGTTACTAGCAATGGCAACAGACATTCCAGGTCCCCACATTTACACTTTGACGATTTCAGGAAATGTCTTGTTCCTCACCTTGGGCTCATGCAGTAACTCTGTATCCCTACAAAGTTGCCATTGCTGCTACCAGCACTGTATTTGCAGGGCCTCAGACTTGCTCTTTCTGAACGTTTCTTGTCCTGCGCTCAGCTTTGTTTTGAGCTGAGATTAAATCTAAGCAATGAATAGTGCCTTCCAGAATTTTGCTAATTTTAGGAGGAGAAGGGATTTCCAAAAATAGAATGTCATTCCAATTGAATTTAAATGGAGTTATGTTACAGAGTAATTTAAATTTACTCCCGACTACCTGTATTTGTGTTGATGTATTCAAACTGTACTCTGCTATCAATACCATGATAGAGTGGAGCTCTTCTAGGACTCACACTGACTAGTAGTAATTTTGATATGAGAAGCAGTGACTCATCTGGTTGAGACGCAAATCAGCAGAGCAATGATTATAAAAACAAGACTGTTCCAACATAAAGGAAATTCAGATACAGCAATACAAAATTGGTCAAGTTCACAAATAGGGCTGTGAATGAAGTCTTACGAAGCTGAATGATATTGAAAGATTCATTTTGGGTGAGGAAAAAGATTTCCCTTCCTATAGAAAAATGTAAATAAAATCAAATTCTGGTAAGAATTACATGCTCAAAAAAGCAATTTATAAAGCAGTGACATAATCTGGCTTATTGTAATGTCTTATATGCCTCACTTGGGGCCAGAAGCTCGCTGATAATGCTTACACAAAACAAGATTAAGTGTGTTCATGCAAAGAAAGGTACAAGATTTATTCATTGATTGATTGATTTGATTGTTTAAGATTCTGACAGGACAGTTATGGATGAACTGTAGGTACAGTAATGGAAAATTCAGAGGGCACAGGCTCTGTGAGAAAGGGCATATTTCTACAGCAACTCCTAGTGCTGACTCTTTAGAGAATGATTTATTTTTTACAAAAGAAAGTTGTGAATCTCTACAGTCAAGTGAAAGCAACAGGTTGAAACAATGTTCTTTCTTGAATCTGCTCTATGCAGAATTGTAAATTATTTCTGTTTATCCTTCAGAACTATAATAATTTCAGCCTTGAATCTGTCAAAAGTTTTAGACCAGTATCATATCCCAGACCATGGATATTGACAATCTATGAGGAATGCAGACAAAGCTCTCAATGCTACACAAAATTATAAAAAGCATTTTATATGCATCACAACAATGCCCAATTCTGCTGTATTAATCTTAAAGTCTTAAAGCCTTTTTTTTTTTTTTTTTTATTGTGGGGAAGGTTATTTGCATCTTAGATTTAATCCAAGGGATGAGTGCTATCAACACAAGTAGTATGCAGAACTGAGCTTACATGTTGAGATGTACACAGGAAATATTAGTGAAAAATGTGGCATAGGAATTTTGTTCCTCTAGTAAACATTTTATGCAAGCTGCTGTAAGTATAAAAGTCCTTACAAAACTGTAAAGACTTAATGCATGTATACATAGTTTACATAGCTAAGGAACCAAATAAAGCTCATTAAGTCTTATACACATTAAGTCTGGCACCCCAGGAATGCCTAACCTACTAGAAGCACAACTTCACTGGACACAATCCCACTGAGCTCGATGTTTGCTGGCTGGGTAGCTATAATCACTCAGAAATATTCAGTGGCACAGCAATGTTCTCATCCTTTTAAAAACTGCTTTGCAATCCATATGGTAAATCCTGAGAGGACACCTGAAAAGTTCGTAGAGTCCTTAAAGAATTCTGTGAGGAAGTAAGGAGAAAGAAACCAGGCCATTACACAGCCAGGAATAAAAGAAATAGGAGACAAGAAATAAGGTATTCTCCTTATCTGTATGGCCTAATGCTTTGACTGCTTTCACAGGGTATATATTAATCCCTCTGTTTTAGCAGATTCCACTGGAATGTAGCCTCCCAGCTGAGAGGTATCTGTCCATAGGGCTGTTTTGAAAAAGTTGAAATAATTATCTTTTCTGAGGAGCAATGTTGACCCAGATTAATTTCAGAAGTGAAACAAGAGGATGAGCTCCCCAAAAGCTGTAGTTTCTTTGCACACTATTCTGGCTGCTTATAGACTCAGCACACTCCAATCTTCTTGTCAGTACATGTGAGACTTTAGGTGATCTGAAAAGGAATGGATAAGTCACCTGTTCTTAGACTGGAGTTTTAAATCTAGTCAGGAATGCCAGCTCTTACCCAAGAATTTTAGGTGTATACTAGAAGAAAATGAATGTAGAATTTTGATATTGAAACTTCATTTTGATCTAGGTGCGATCCATTAAGGAAACAGAAGAATAGAGCATAATCCATAAGCCAAATAAATAAAAATAACTACATCTTCCAGTGTTGAAAACTCATAAAAAACTGCATGTGGATGATGCACAGAATAAGAATCATTTGTGGGAATTATTCAGCAAATAAATTCAAATAAGGGATGCATTTGTGAAAGTAATAATCTGCTCAATGACAACTAGCAAACAGAGAGAGGCAAAAATTGTCAGATAAATGACACATTATGAATTATTCACTCAGTTTTGCAACATGTTGATTATACTCTGTAATCAAATACTGTGCAGCTCGTTTAATCAGTGCAACTGAGGTCTGGAAAAGAAACATGGTTTCACAGTTTACTATTAACACAGGGATAAAGATAGTTTATAAAACATCTAACTCCACAGCTTTAACCCTTCTGAATACTTTTTTCCATAATATGGCTTTTTTGCCAAGTCACAATGACCATCATAAAGACTAATTTTCTTACTTTAGATAGACAGTTTTTCCCTTTGTTTAAGTACTGGACATTAGCATTTATTTGAGCTTAACTGGAAGTCATTTTACATGTTAAAGGAACATTTTGCTAGGGAAATTCTGTTCTCACTTAACTTACCTGAAAATAAGTTCCATACATTTCTGGAGATAAATCTATTTGATGCTAACTGTGATACATTATAGGATAATTGTACATTTATTCTTCAAATATTAATTGAATGTCAGTGTCATCGTTCAGTCCACAGGAAGAAAGTAAGTACGGCTGAAAAGCATAGAGAAACTATATATAGTAAGGGAAAAGCAAGGAAGAGACACAGGGCAGACAAGACAGAAAACAAAGTTCCATAAATACACCCAGAAAATATGACATATGGGATACACATACCCTTGTAAAGTGACTTGAGCTTCACCTCTGTCCCTGAATGACAATCAGAGTCACTGCAGGGCTAAAGCAGGAATACAAACAGACCATCAAACTGGTATGAGCTGCACAGTGTGACAAATAGCATGATAAAGTAGGCACTGAGAGAAGGTTGTCCCGCTCCTCAAATGTAGATCGAAATGTAAAGGTCTAGAAAGAGGTTTTCCACAAATATAACATCAGTTCATTCCCCCATAGCAGAAATAAGGGAATTCCCAATTTGAAGTGCCCCGTAGTGTGTTGTGTTGGGTTAAGAAAAACATTAACAGTCAGGTGGGTTTTACCACTTTCTCTGTCTTATACCAAAAGAGCCCATGATTGTTCTGTACTTCACCACTTAGAGACATCACAAGATGCAGAACACAACTCTTCCTACACTGACTTTAAGTCTGGTCTTCTGCTACATATCCTTAAGTCATCACTATTAAAACCCTTAATGCCATCCAGTGTGGAATTTCAAGCACTCTCATGCTGGGAGAAACTAGATTTTTTAAAGTGAAACACCTGACTTTCTCTAAAGGTACTACAATACTTTTAACTGTCTCAGTATTGCCATATGTTCTGAGTGTTGAAAGTGCAAGAAAATGGACAAAGATTTGGTTGTTAAATTACCAGCACAGGTTTGCGCTCTAGGGACTGACACCTTTTTTTTGTTGTCCTCAGGCAAAGAAATAGTTTTTGTTGTCATAATTTGAACAGAAGCTCAAACTTAACAAGGGACTTATTACTTCCAGTTTCCACAGCGGGCAGCAGGAACCAAGATGGAGACCAGAACATTCAGTATAAAAAGTCTTCAGTCAGCAAAGAAAAAATTCAAGAAAAAAATATGGCTTATTTTTAATAAACTTTGTTGAAATACATCCTGAAATTATATAACATCCTTGGCTGAATAAAAATCTTTCAGCTGAGGGACTTTGGAGAGACTTCAGAAGATATGTCCTTTGCTAAGACTATATAACTCACTCCCACGAAAAGATATTGCTTTCTCTCCTCTATTTCATGACATCTACTACAGAAGAAACTTATAGGTTCTCCTCTATCTTATTAAGTGTCCAATGAATTGTTAGGCTAAGGGGAGGTACCAAACAAATTCAAAATCCCAGGGGCTGAAGAAATGTTGAAATCTAAATTGACCATACTGCTGTTTCTCTGGGCTCTTATGACCCATTTTAACAATAAGACAAATTCCAACATCAGATGATGAGTTTGAGATCAGTCATCATAAGAAATGTCATAAGAAATCTGAACCAAAGAAATGTTGAGGATCTTCATGAGTACCGTTGATAGACTCCATAACAAGTAGAACACAGCATTTGGAATGAAAGCCAAATAGCATTGAATTATGATTTCTGTTTAGGGAAGTGGTTCTGTTGTGAGGCAGAAAAATCCTTATTTTCTACCTATGAATTTACTTTGTTAGGAAGCATTTTGAAAGACAGCACATGTTTTGGGCTTGTGTGGCCAGGTTTTTCCAGGGGAGTGAAGGGGGCAGCTATAAGGGTGGCTTCTTCGAGAAGCTGACAGGAGCTTCCCTTGTGTTAGATAGAGCAAACATCAGCCAGCTCTAAGACAGACCTACTGCTGGCTAAGGCCAGGCCCAGCAGTGATGATGGTAGCACCTCTGGGATAATAATTTTGAGAAGGGTCAAAATCTGGACAACAACAGGAAGAAAGAAGAGTGTGAATATGTAAGAAAAACAGCCCTATAGACACCCAGGTCAGTGAAAAAGGAGGGGCAGGAGGTGATTCAGGGACTGGAGCAGAGATTCCGCAGCAGGCCATGGTGCAGCCCATGGTGAGGCTGTGCCCCTGCAGCCCATGGAGGTCCACACTGGAGCAGAGATCCATCTGCAGCCTTTGGAGATCATCATGCCAGAGCAGGAGAAGAGTGTGAGGAGTCCTCTCTCTGGGGAAAAAAAGAGTGGTAGAGACAACGTGTAATGAACTGACCATAGCCCCCACTACCTGTTTCCTTGCACTGCTCAGAGGGAGGAGGTAGAGAAAACTGGGAGCAAAGTTAAGCTTGGAAAGAAGGGAGGGATGAGCTGAAGATGGTTTAGGATTTGAGTTTAATTCTCATTATACTTTCTGATATGACTGGCAAAAAATTGAACTGATTTCCCCAAGCTGAGTCTGCTTTGCCTGTGGTTGCAATTGGTGAGTGATCTCTCCATGTGAGTCAAACAGTATGTGTGAATGAAGCAACACAAACTGCTTGTTTGGAGATGGTGCTTGCCCCAGAAATGAAAATGATAAAGAGGCAGGGGACTACAAACCTCATCTAGATGAAATGGTTACCAAGAGGCCAACACAGGAATTTGAAATAAAGGAGCAGTATGGAAGGAACATGAAGACATGTAGAGGAGACCATAGAGTGAAAACAGGGCAGTGGGGGCACCCCAGGGCTACAAAGCCAGAAGGGGACGGGGAGAGTTGGGTATCTCTGTCAGCTACAGGTATTTGGGGTTATTTAGAAAAGAATGTTTCAGAATGTGGAGGTACTCAGTATGGGGTCTCACCTGTTGTATTGACGATATTGATATAGTTCACTGTTGCTAGTTGTGTTGCTAGTTAATAAACTGCTTCAGTCATGCTTTGGTTTAAAATGTGAATTGAGTAGTTTTTGCGCTAGACAATCTACATAATTTCGGACAGACAAGTAAAAAATTCACTATATACTATAACATTCTAGATTTTGGGGAGAAGAAGATGAAGGCATCTGTCATATACTGTATTTCCAAATGATATGGAAAATTATTGAAAAGAATGTCAGAAATGCAAATTGTGTGTGGAAAGTAAGCATTCCCAAAATAAGTAAAGAGCTTGTCAGAGAGCTCTGTACATCAAGGACATGTGGTTGCACACATATTCATTCTATATCTTAATGCATTTCTATTTCTTAAAGTTAGTTATAAATTCAAATTTTTAGTTTAAAACTAATTGTAAAATTTCAATAATGAAAGGACTTTTTAAATCAGCATTAAATATTTCTCTGATAGACATTTTACATTTTAATTAGCTTTCTGTGCAATAATCATCTTTCTCTTAGAGCAGTTTTTACATGACACTGCAGGGATCAGAGACCAGAGCTCAGATATCAGAGGTGTTGCAATAATAACAATAATTATTTACCAGCTCTTGGATTTTGGTTTCATAATAATTTGGTCTTAAATTAAAAATAAACTTAGAAGTGCAGATTATTTAAATGAAAATTTTTCAGCTAAACAATGACAACAGTATTATATGGGAAATCAAAATATAAGAATTCCCATGAAACTGTCAAATTTCTACTGTTTTAATTATCACACTTAACATTAAAACAGTTCTAACACTGTTTAGCTTAACGAAAAAGGCATTTCTTCACTTCTCGTAATCAGATTATTTTAAATTTATTTCTCTTAAATCAGGATTTTTTCCATGAAAATTCTTAATCTATCTAAATTTTTAATAAAATTTAATTTAAAAGATAGTATTACCAGGGGTATCTTTAGAAAAAATGTTCTTGTTATAGAGGAGACAATGACATCATGTGAATGGAGAAGATCTTTGACATCTGATTTTGTTATGTTCTTCATAAGGTCTTCAACCAAACACTCAAATATTTGTGTTTCTTAATTTGATCTTATTTGGTAAAGTTTAAAGCAATGCAGATAAGCTGTTCCTAATATCATTTTAAACTTTAAGCAGGTGTTGCTTTTTCAGTTCTTAAGTGGCAACAAACAGTAAACATTTACTACTCTGAGGATGCAGAAATCCTGGAAACTAATACCCAGATGACTTAAATGGACAGTCCTAATGCCTCTTCATGTTTGTTTGATGATAATGTAGATGTTGGTCAAAACTAGAAACAACAGAAAATATCTAGTCACTTTAGGGATTTGTATTGCAAAATTCTGGTCTGCTTGAACTCTTTTAGTCTCTGACAAAATTTCTTCATATTAGTAAAAGAAGTGTTTTTATATTCAGTTCTTCATTTTAAAACTCTAGCTAAAAGTTCTTTTTAAATTATTAAAAATATTTTCAAAACTTGAAGGGCAATTTGTTCACTAAGTATTAGTGGATCAAATAAGTCCTTCTTCCCCAAAAATTTCGAGTTACCCCAGCAACACTTTTTCCTTGAAATATTGATGTTTAGTAGTGCCCAGTTCAGATTTCATAAAATGGAATTATGAAACAAAAATAAAATCACACATTGCCTAAATTTATATGTTAAAACTTGCTTCTCTGCATGTTTAAAAAAAAATGTACTGGTTTTCTATATCAATCACATTTCATCAATGCTGGTATTAAGGCAGGTCAAGGTGGGGAAAAAAACCGTCATGTTCAGGAGCAAGCCATGTTGAAAACATGTCAGGCAGTAGGAAGAGCAAACTACACAGCTACATTTTGAAAATTCCAGAAAGAGTCCTTCAGTGAAAGCGCATATGTGTCTGTTTTAACAATATTACAAGTATCTATTCTACCTCGGTAAGCAACTTGGGCTAAACGCTTAGTTTTTAGATGGTGTATGGATGTGTTTGGCTCAGCTGTTTTATCTCAACGCAGAAAATTCCTCTAGAGCTGTTCTAATCAGTGCTTCTGAACATAGCATGGATAACTGGACAGATTCACCCACCAGGCACATAGTACACCTCACCACACTCAGCTATTGGTAATCACTACCCTGGTGTGCCTACGTTTGTCAGTGGCTGTAGGCACAATAAATATTCTGGCACCTGACGCCGTAAAATCATAAGAGGCTACCCTACACAGCACAGGGCAATCCAATAAATGTTCACTGCGCAATGTTTACTTTAGAGAAAATTTATGTTGGCTCTTAAATGGATTCATGCTTCCAGTAAAGCAATATTCATCTCTACCTGGCTGCATATTTTCAAAAAAGTTTTAGAAACTTCATTTCTTTCTGGCATCTTTGCTGAATTTGGTAGACTCTCTAACAGAACTACAGATTGTTAGGGATAGAAGTGCACTTTGCTGAATACTCAGTCATAAACATTGTGCTCATATAATTTCCTCAGACTCTTAGCGTAAGGAGAGAAAAAATTCACTATTTCAGATTTCTCCATCCATCCATTTCCTGCTTTTGAAGACAATTAAAAAAAAACAAACAAACAACCAAAACACATCAACAAACAAAAAACCTAAACCCTAACACAGTGTCGGTTTTTTCGTGTTTTTTTTCATTTGTTTGGATTTTTTTTTAAGTTCAGGCATTTTGCTGATTATGTCCAGGTATCAAAGAATTGTTTGCCAGAGGAAAAATGTGCCCAAATTAAAGTATTTCAAGTTGATATATTTAAAATAAATGTTTGATGTTTTTAATTTTAAATTATTTTAATTTGCTTCCTAGTTTTCTGTGGGTAAATAAGTCAAGTTTCAAAATGTTTTTATTTCCAATAAGAGTTACCTGTTGAATGAAAGGAATAAATTCAGGACCCAACTGACGGATAAAATAAAATATGCCCTTGTACAAATATGCGATTAGCTAGAATGCAATATTCTTTACTTAACACTAATAACAATGAAAATAAAGGCTTTTTTATATGCATTCTAGACCATGGCAGAAATTTTACTCTTCCTCAAACGTTCAGTTTTTATTTAATTCCTTTCCGTTCTGTGGCTATGTAGGACAAATAATTCTCCAGGGTATTTAATGTCTGTCCATAGAACACAGATACAAAATATCAAATATATCTCTTCAAGTCTGGAGAATCACTGCTTTTAGACAGGTGGTGTGTTCTTCTTTGCAGTTATCATCCTCAATATATCTATCTATGCATGAGAAAAAGATCTTAATTAATTTGTGACTATTATATGTCGGCAAATCCTTCAAAGTCTTGGAAGGAAGGAGATAGACAGTTTCAAGCAAAAACTCAAAACTGTGGATGTTCTTCTGACATATTTTAATTCCTTGACTCAGGAAAATTGGGCAGTTATATTACAGGAGACGAGGATTTCTGAAAGATTTGTGCTGTTAGCTTTTCATTTGCGTAGAGATGTTAGAAAGCTGTCCTTACTCATTGTAGTTCTGAAATTTCTACTGCTAGTTAAAGCTGAAACTGTAATTTTAAATAAAACTGAAAAAGTCATTTTTAACAAAGAATGTATACACATTCAAAATCGAAAAACTTGTGGCGAGCTTTGTTATTTCAGATTCTAAAGAATTTCAGAAGGGTCTTTTCTAATATAACCTGGATTGTTTCTGCATCAATTTATTTGACATTTTTAAGTGCCAGGAACATTTTCTGAGTGAATTCTTGATTTATTTTAGAAATTAAAGAGAAAAGATTTGATTATGTCTTCCTCTATATTTGTTTCTACCTTAAAATAATCAGCAGTGGTAGCACGTGACAAGATACTATTCAAATTAGAAATACAAATTAATGCCACAGATAAGTCTGAAAAATAATAACCTAGAACTGAAATACACAATAATAATTAAATCCAAAATTTGTATGTTCATTTAAACCTTGAAGATTGGTATATCTCAATACCATTGGCAACTCTTGATTATCAAGTAAAGTCTGCAGCTGCAAAACTTGTATGTGGGGAGTGATATACACTGGGAGAGCTATGAGAACACTCGGCACAATAAAAGCCTGTCCAGTATCTGACTCTTAGTAGTGGTGTTACTCCTTCACTTTCCCAAATATTACACGTGTGTAAAGCAGATCTTATTCAAGTGAGAAATGCGAGTCATTGAGGCAGAAGAACATGTAATCCATTCTGTCTCAACTGAAAAGTACATTTAAAGCTATGCTGAGAGTGAGTTTCAAGTATAGCCACATTTTAATCGTACCGCAGTTGTGGAAAACATTTTTGCCTCAAAGCATTGTAAAAGCTTTCTTTAATTAATTTTGGTTTGGCTATGTTTATTTATATTTTATTAGGATTTATGATAATGTTCATGATAGAAAGACTCCTACACACATTACTGAGGCTTCAAAACCAAGCATGGGTTTACTGAGAACTGAAAATGAACGTGCCTTGCTTTGTGTGGTGTTGTACAAGTTTCGTGCCGTGTGTGCAGCCTCTTACCCTTCTCCATCATGTCTATATGCTTTCCTGACAGTAATAGTACCATATACATACACAGAGTCAGAAAGTTTCAATACATACAGGAACTGCTTTTTTTCCCTTAAATGAAAATGCAGAATAAAATCTGTAATTATTCCAATGGTTTTTTATATGACCCTATTTCCAGTTTCTTATAAAATTTTTGAACTTGAAACACCTGAGATTCAGTTTTCTATGGTGGTATCTGCTTCTGGTTGATTTTTCTTATTCTTTTTTTTTTTTTTGGAGAAATTACTTTGTTGCTTCTGATGACACGGTTAAGGAAAATATTACTTGCATTTGTTAAATAGTTGTGGTTTGCACTTGCAGTCTCCGAGCCACTAAGTATGTGAGACAGTGGTGCTGAAGTACAGATTGCATTCAAAATTTCTCTTTCTTTCAGCATGTGCATTGTGATACCTTCTTGGTTTGCTTCTGATAAATTACCATTAAAATATATGAGCAATGTGACCATGTATGAAACAAAAGCACCTCAGAATTCACTGATCACAAATACAACAGTTTGGAAATAAGATCTAGTTCAATAATAATTTACATAAAATTATTAAAGACTTTCAAACTTGAAAAATAATGTCAGTTGTACAAGACTTTTCTATGCCATTATTTAAAATCAGTAAAAAGTGTGTGATAAAAAAATGAAAAATTCATATTTGCTTTATCCTGAAAAAATATTCATTTGCTGTTAGATGTTTGCATAGTTTGTTTTCAGTCTCTCTCATTTTTTATCCTATGTCTCAAAGATTCTTGTCACTTTTCCAAATCACTCTTTGTCGCTCTTTTGTATAACAATACTAATACAGCCTTTCCTACTGACAGCTTATTCCTTCTCCATGTAATCACTATATCTTCCCTATACTGCACCACAATTCTGAGTTTTTTTAGATCTGTAGGACAAGACCTCATAGCAACCTCCAGCTAATTCACTGTACCTCTTACATTGTAAAAATAACAATATAAACAAGGAAACTCCACATATTCTTCCCTGTTAATCTTTCTGAATATTTTCTTTTCCTGGATGCACATAATTGCTAAATTATTCTAAGGAAAGTTGACATAATCCCATTAGAACCAAACCACCAATTAGTGCCACTTTCTGGATTTCTTATTGATCCCTTGCTTTTTGTCCATTTACCCTGTAAATTTCTAAAGGCATGGCTAATGTCTTTTACAGCTCACATTGCAATTGTCACAGGATAGTATTTACCTGGCAATCATAAAAAAAGAAAACAACACTAATGACCTCTCCCGCAATAAGCATAGTGCAATAGCTGCAAGGCAAAAAATTACATGAACAAACCTATTTCTGCAGGAATTTTCTTTCCTTTTTGTGTACCAATTTGACATGCAGAAGCTGTTATTTATGAGGTAAACAGTATTTTTACTGAAGATATCCTATGATCATTGTCTGTAGTTGATTCAGACTGCAGACTTAATTTTTCTCTCCACTTCAGTAAGAGTTTAGGGTACTTGTATATAATTTTATTATTTGCAAGTGCTTCAGGTGCTGAAATTACCATCTTTTCCAGCATCCCATAGCTGAGAATCCAATTGTTTTTTTCATATTTGCATCTCGAACAGGTAAATATGTACCATTTCCTTTTCTGTAAATCAGTAAATGTTGCTGCTTGACACCTTTTATATACTAAGTATTTTGACAGGAGATAATCCCTCCATTTCATGCTTTTACTTCTTTTCATTACCTTCCCACTGAATAAATATTCAAACTGCGGTAATTTCCTCTTGTTGCCAGCAGCCCGTACCTGATTCTTTAGTGAGTCATTAACTTCAATCCAAACATTAATTGTGGAAAACATACTGTACTCACAAAGACCAGACCTAAGGAGACAAGACTATCCTTTTTTGAAAAAATCTAGTATATTAATTGCATTTCATACTCTGAAGTTGGAAACAAGGCTAATAGCATGAAATTAGAAATATTTTGTCACTTAGGAACTATTCCTCCACTCACTAAATCCTATAATTCCAGACTGTAAAAATTTATTTTATTGAGGTGGCGTGTTGTCAGAAGTTTCTGGAACTTTGAAAAAAAAGGTCACCTTGGAATAAGAAGTGTCTGCTTCTAGTGGTAAGCTTATAAAAAGAAAATATAACCATCCCTCAAAAAGGCCTTGTCAAATTGTAGTAGCCATTCTTATCTGTGTATTCATCCATTTAAGATGAACAGTGTTTCCTGCCATTGACATATAATGTGGTGGTTTAATTTTGGATTCGACCCTGCTTTTTGCTATCACGTTTTTCTCCCAGCTGGAATAGCAGTCAGGGAGGAAGGAAATCTGAATACATCCTGTTTGATTATTTGCTTGTTTGTTGGTTTGTTTTTTTGTTTTAACCGGTAAAACATATTATAGGGCTCTTCCTTTGGGTTGAAAAGGATCTTCGCATTTTACAAAAACCTGATGGTTCTGCTCATGCTGGTTTTTACAAACCTGTGCTTCATATACCTGTAGATAGGAGTAATTTCTGTCCCTTACATCTTCCCTGAAAAGATAAAAGGAGACAACTCACTATGGTTATATTACCATCTATGTTTTCTAGTTTTGTATGCCACTATTTATTATCCTGTTCCCATTGACTAGAATAAATTCTGGTAACTCATTATACTAAGATCAGAATTATGTTCTATTTGTAGGTACCTCTGTACCCCTCTAGCACTGTTCAGAAAAAATACGTATTTTGTTTCTTCCCAGATACCTATCTCTATATAAGTATTTCTCAGAGAAACAACCTCTTCATATAAATTCCATACTCATGCCAAGATTTTCAAAGGAATGTCTTGCTCTTCTTATTCCTTCATAGGTTCTGTAAGAAGACAACAGTAGGGATCATAATAAGATTTTGAAGTTATAAGCTAAGATAAACACATTCTTTTCCATACATTCAAGTTTCACATTGTCACAGAAAGACTAAGCATCATTTCAAATAGAAAGCATGAAAGAGTGACACAGATTGTATTATAATCTTTACATTACAGGTCACTTATGAAGTAGCCTCATTATAAAAATTACACAAAATTATGACATTTATGTTATTCTCAAACTGGTGAAACAGAAGAAAGATAGTAACCTGAATATTATGAATAGACACCATATTTCATGCATTCATCAGCACAGCTGGGATCATTTTGTGTTTCTTACACTGACACAGTGCAGTGATACAAGTAAGATAAGAACTCAATCTGGGTTTTTTTTCACCAAAAAACAGCGAGTCTGCAAAAGAGACTTTATTCTATTGGACAATTCTACTGGACATGTAGAATATAAGACTTGAGAACTAGGATGTCAACACAATTCTAATATTTTAAACACAGGTATGGTCTGTTTAAATTATGGTTGCTCTCATATCAAAAGAATCATCTCAAAATGTAATAACAGTATTGAAATTTCCTTTACAGCATTTTATGCCCAGAAGCTTAGAATTTATAAACTTAATATAGCTATGAGGACATGAGAAAAATCCTAGCAAGATAAAACCACTGAGTGACATACACATAACCAGATTTATTTCAAAAATACTCGAAGTGTTGTCTTCTTTTGTTATCTTAACTATGTTAATTTAAGAAAACTCTTAAATCCATATGAAAATTTTTATAGTAAAATTTTACCTGGCAAGATATACGTTATTTAACTTTCAACACAATGTAATATTATAAAGAACCCATTATTTTTTCTTCCATTATTATTTCCTCAAATTCAAAAATGTAATCTTTAGGTGCTGTTTGCCACTATAACTCATTAAAATTCTTTCTGAAATTGGTTGTAACCTTGCATTTGTAGCAGATCAGTTTACTGAAATGATGTTGTCAAAAAATTGTCTGTTTCATCACAGAATGAGTTCTCCTGCCCAGTCCCTTTAATTTATTCAATAAAGTGTAATATGTTGAGATATTTTTGTAATCCTAAAATATGACTGAATGATTTTTTTCAATTACTTCTCAATACTCGCAGCTGTGTATCCTTCCTAAAACACATTCCCCTTTGATTCCTGAATTATTTTTGTACATAATTCATTGTTAATGCAATTTTAAAATTATTAACAAATCGCAAGTACAGTTTTATTTCAAGAACTATTAATAGCTTTTCAAAATTTTCAATTTCTGTGATGGAAATGGTACAAAACTTATTTTGACAGAATTATTTCTTTAATTATTTTGTGACATAGATTTTCCTAATTATATGGTTTTAGAATATTTGAAAAAAACTCATATTAAGACAGGTCACAGTATGTTCCAGTTCCTTTTAAATGTGGTGTCAGAAATATTTATGCTGCCATTTGAAACAGCTTTCCAGGTTCAAGGGAAGCCTTTCCATTAGGAATTTTTTTTTAACACTAGTTGTCACATTTTCAGGTTGATAATAGCTTTAGAATTCTTAGGAGAAGTGTTATTAATCACTTTTTTGAAACAATTGGTTCTCAGACAGAATGCTGATAAAAAGTGAGCTAAAGTAAATTGTATGTGAATAAAGTTGAGACAAAGTTATCTAGATGAAAAAGATAAAGAGAGTCTAGCAATATTTACTGAAGCATGAAAATATCCAAACAAAAACCCCACAACCACAGCAGAAGCTCTTATGTTTTACAGGTTAAAACTTTTCCTTTTTTCCACTGGAAAGTATTTTTTTACTGTTATATACATCTGTGATACCTTTATGACTTTATTTTCGTTAATCTTATCCTTGATTCTTTTATAATATTATGTTCTGGGCATGTTTGGATGGGAAAGAAATTCTGGAAGTTTTTAATACTTCTTTCTGAAAATTGAAGCAATCAAGAAAAAATTTCAAGACAACAAAAACATAAACCTCCATCATTTCCCAAATTTCTTTTAGCTGTTGTTTACATCACATTGTATTCTATTCATACAACTATTATTCTAGGAATTCTTTTAGGATCAGCAAATTTTATTTAGAGAAGATGCAGAATGCCACTGCAACCATAGGGGTTTGCGAAGATGGACATCTCACCTTTTCCTGTGCATGAGACCCCGTATGAATTACGTTCTATTTTGAGCCTTTTTCTAGTATAACAGTTCTTTGATCATGAAGGTTCGTTTGACCCCATGAAAATGCACATGAAATATCTGCTCTGACCCTGATTATCATTCAGTAACAGTCACATTCCTCTTGTAAGCTACTAGTCCACAGTTTTTCTCTTCATGTCTGTGAATGAACTGAAGCCCCTTTTTCTTATATATTGTAGAGTTTCTATTTTTAACTAGAAGAAAATTTCACTTTAATACTTCCAATTAATAATAAAGAGAAGTAATTCAAAATAACCTTAAAACTTTGGCTGAATAGATATAAATAATGATGGAGAAGACATTTCCTTCTAATTATGTTTTCTGTTGTTTTCATTTGCAATTCATTCCATATGCACATATACACACACAAGGTGTGTGTGTTCTTTTAAATTAATAAGAACTGCAAGATCTATTCAAGTTCACAAGGTTTCTCTTCATGTGCTACCATGATATAAAATAACTGTTGAGAAAACTGGTTCTATCTCCTTTCACTTTTAAACAGTAATTTAACTAAGAGAGGTTGTGCTAATTATCTCTTCACAAGCTGTTCAAGTTATACTAGGTAACAAGTCTGCAATTTATCCCTGACTAACTGTATTGATTTCTCCCTTGCCAGCTATAATCAGATAAATAAACCAATAAGCAACACTTGTTCTTATCATCTCTGCAGTTCAACAATACTCAGCTTAATTTACTGCTTTCTGGCAAACATCCCTGAAGAACTTACCCTTTTCATACCTAACTGGTATATGAGCTATCTGCTCATACCTGATACATCATTTCCCTAATAGCAGAAAAGTAAAGCAAAATGAATCCCTAATGACCATACACCTGCTTTGGGAGTCACGTTCCACTGCTTTAGTCTTGCTTTAAATCAATGTTTGCATTGTTTGGGGTTTTAACATCCTAATTTGCTGGTAATAGCAGCTGTTCTCTTAGCTTATGCATGGATACACTTATTTACTCTTCTCTCAGCTGCAAGCAGTACTGTATTTTCGAGAGATTAATTCTAAATTATTTCAACATCCTTGGATTTGACTCTGCTATTTTTGATTTCTGTTTCTCTTGGAAACCAGGAAGCTTTGAACGTCTCTGTTTTGTTGACAGAGCACTGACATAGCTGACAAGTGCTTTATACATGAACAGGTTACCAGGCCAACCTTTTGAAAAGGTAGATCTAAGATAAGTAGCAACATGGAAATTTGTTTTAATATTTAGTCCTTTTCTAAGCATGAGCTGGTTTGAAAGAGATTTATATTAGCTATGCACTATGACTCAACCAGAGTAGCACCTTTCTCTTGGATCTTTGTCTCCTGAGGTAGGCAATTATTCACTGAGTGAGGAAGTCTAACTCTGCAGCTGAGATACAGAAAACATACCTTAAATTTCCTTCTTTATTTAAAGTGTATGAGAGGTAAAAGCCTGGATCTTCTATATCTAGGTGGATCATTATATCAAAATGTATTCTCTTCACCTTAGACATTTAATTAAGAAAGACACTCTAGGAGTGGTAAGACATTATACAATAGTAATTCTTAAATGTCTTAAACACCTCATAGATACCTTTATTCTAAAATATTAAAGGCAAATGATTTTTTTTAAAGATAAAAGACCTTGAGATCTCTATTCTGTTTCAGAGGGAATAAAAACAACTATCAGGATCTAGATTTATTTTTTTTTCTCAGAAGAAAACAGATGCTGCTTTCCACCCACTCCTATGTATTTTGCAAATGGGCTGAACTTCACACTAGGGAAGACAAACATAGGCAAAGTACATGGTTTATTATTTAATAAAATTCCTTTTTAACTTTTTTTTAAAATGTTGCATTAAATTTCTTCTTTACCAGTATTCATGACACAGCTGCAAGCGAGAGTGCAATGAGTAACTGTGTTGGCTTTGGAATTTCCAGCTAAAGATTTTCATGTCATAAACTCCTCCTTTCTGAATTTTAACCTTCCAGAGTTCTTTTACCTGAGTGGTATGATTTCACAGATTTATACTGAACTTTTAACTTCGCAGCAATATTTGTTTGCACCTTTTTCAGGATTTGCATTGCAGTTACACAACATTTTTTTCATGTTTCTATATAATGTAGGGAAAAGGTCTATACATTCAAGATCTAACTCTAAGTAGACTAGAAGTAATGTTAGTTTTGGGGCCTTTTTATACATTCACATGCACCAATAATTGTTAGAATGGTATTTTGAACCAGCTTAAACAAGGCTTTTACACCTTCAACAATAACAACAAGGTGAGAGGAAGAGGTTAAGTTAATCAGAGAAGTTACAAAATGTCCAGGGAAATATGTAACATAGATTATCTTCTGCCAATGAAAATTCAAAGATTTGCATTATGGACCAATATAAACAGTATGTGAACAAACTGTTGCTTTGGAAGTGAGATTGGAGTAGGGCATAATAGTTAGTTCTGTCAAAGTACATTAGGATCTAGTGGTGTTTCCGCTGGGATGACTAATTTTTTAAAATGTGGTGATGCCTCAAAACTGTCGCATATGGCTACCACAGGTTTATGAAAGGTCATATATCTATTATCCATATAGGCCATAAGAGTAAAAAATGGAATGTAGTGGATGTAGTGAGGATTTATTTTAAAACTTACTGGCTTTATTTGAAAAAAAGATACTGCTACTATTCTCCTGTTAACTACTTCAGTATTAACTGAATATTGCAGCCCTGTGTTGTAACACTTGGCAAAAACACTTTGCAAGTTGCAAGTGGCAGCATCTCACATTAAAATTCATTGTAATATTTTCAGCATCATTTCCCTTTACAAGAATTCTGAGATTTCCCAAGCCCAAAATTCATCGATGCCTCACTCCATCAGCTTTTTTAATATAGAAATTATCCACCTGGTCTGAACTACTGTTCCTGCTGTAATTGGTAAATCACTGACTTGTGCCCCTGCAGGATGGTAGTGTGACCCTTATACTCCTTAATGAATGTCTGCTCTTCTTTTGCAGCTGAATTAACTACCAGTTTCATCGCAAATCTAAAAATGTTACAGAAAGTGGCATTTGCCTTATAATAACCTTTGTAACCCTCTGACAGCTCCTCCAACCTGGAGCTCTGAACAAGGTTTAATATTTTCAGATAAATGACTACAGTTTTCCAGGAGTATAATATGTGCTTATATGGCTTTTTAATCAAGATCCTCCCTAGGTGTCCCAGAACAGAGTAGCAAAATACCATTAAATTACGGATCAGGATTGGGCCCCTATTGCATAAAAAGGGTAAAATTAACATTGCTTTGCTCATTTGCACAGCAGCCAAATTCTGTTAAAAAATGCAGTAGTCCTGTAAATTACGTGTCCTCTCTCCCTCTTCATAATGTTAATAGACTCTAGACCAATAATAAAAGATTCTTTCAATTTTCATACTCAGTCAAGACACTGTTAGATTTAACTCATTTGGGTCTTTGACATAAAACAGTTTTTGAACTCTGCTTGTTCTATGTTCGTATCTCAAGCTGTTAAGTCACTGTGATTCATGTTCCAGTATTATCTGCCTTAGTTATATATCGGGATTGTTGGTACTGCTGCAGCACTCTAACACATGACTAAATACACACTATAACTCTAATAGAATATATTGGTCCATTATAAAAAAAAATTGGATTAATTTCTTGGCCTAACGTACGAAGCAAAAATTGGTAGGTCATATATTGTCCTCCTTGGTCCTAAAATCATGAAAATAGTGAGAATAATTATATAGAATTTCAACCAGCCATTGCCACTGCTGAAGTTTGTACATCAAGGTTAAAATGACTCATTCAGTATGCACATAGACTACAGACCAGATTTTCAAAAGAAATTATCTTTTGCTTCAACAATTAAAAAGAATCTGCATTTTCATAAAACCCAAGTACCCAGCTTGCCAAGTACCTCACACAATCTGGTCTCTAATTCTTGTAAACTGTTTTAAAAATACAGTGCTGTGGAAACTAATTGCAGTTTTTATGGTTGTACAAACAAGGTTTTTGCACCTTGTTTCTGAGAGGAACAGAAATAAATTGAGATATTCACCATATTTACTGTATCCATGAAAGATTCTTCAAAGTCAGTATACAGGAATGTACAGTTATGGACATCATCAATAGCTTGTGGCAGATAGTACTTGTAAATAACACCTGGTTAGGATGTAGGTATCTTGGTAACTAACTTTACTGCAGCTTTGTATGTCTGATCAGATGAATAATTTTCCAGTTGCCCTTGCACTATATACATAGGAATTCAGGAAGGAAGTAAACTGATGAAACAAATAAAATATTTACTTCCTTACTATTTTATTTGTAGTAATCTTACAGTATTTTTTGACAGAAGTGGGGGAGTTAATTGTCGGTGCTGCTAATTCCAGGAAGTCTTGCTGTGCTCACAGTGCCTGAAACTTGGGGAGCAAGCGTGTGTCTGATTCTGCCCATTATTTCATTTTCACCACTGAGCTTCCCGTGCTTTTTGGTTTTATTCGGAATGTATGAATAACAATTTTGTATCTGTTTTAATGGAAGATGTCCATGGCAGAGGGGTGGGAGGAGGGGGGCTGGAGCTGATCTTAGGGGTCCTTTTTAAACCAAAACATTCTGTGGTTCTATCATTCTATGATTTTTTACTGGGATGCTGTCAGGAGGAACATGTTCATCTATTGGGAGACTCAGCTAGGATGGAGACGGAGACAAATCAGTGCTGAAACCACCTCTCCTAGAAAGATTGTTACATACTGAATATATTTTGATCATCTAATTCTTTATATTTGGGTATGTTTTCATTTCTATTTATAATTTTCCCACAGACCAGAGGTTAATACAGCAGTTTCCATTTCTTTTCTCATTGTAGCTAATCGGCTACCAGTTCTGATGGTTTCTCTTGTCTTCCAGACCTTCAGCTCACTGACTTTGAGCGTCTGCCACCACTCTTCCTGACACCAAAACTACTTATATATTTTTCCAAAGCAATAATCTACATCACTAAAGAGATTATGCAATTAAAGACTGTCAGGGCCCTGAATGCCTTGTAACATCTGACTGCTATCCTTGGGAGTTTGGCTGCCTATATTCAAGGTCAGCTCTAATTTTCCTTAACTGTATGACATGGGACCAGACCACCAACACACATGTGAGCTGCAAAAAGGAGCTGTACAGTCTCTGTCCTCTTTGCTTGGGAGCTGTATTCAAGCTCAGGTCCTTGCTCTCTGTCCTTATGTGAGTTCTGTCACATCTGTACCTCTTCCCAGCACCGCACCTGCTGTCCCTGAGCTGGATTCACTGACTTTGCTTCCTAACCTGGCCTCGAACTTGAATGAGCACCGCAGGCAATCACAGGGCTGTTCTCTGGTCTCTGACACTGAAACCTCTGCTCTTCTTGCATAGTTAGTGTGGATAGTGTCCCTCTCGGGTGGGTTCACTGCCCTGCCACCCTTGTCACTCCTGTCTCCCCTTTCAGTGCAGCCTGCCTCTGCTGTCTCCTGATGTACCATGCTTTGTGACACCAGGTTAGGAAGTGCAATGGCTACAGTAAGACCATGTATAGTATTATGAAATGTACTTATTAGCAGAGAGTGTGACTATTTCTGAAATGGAGAGGCTGTTTTCAGATAAGGCCTAATCTTTACTACAGGAAATTCATGGTGCTTATTTAATCCTTGAATACAGAGCATAGATGCATAATGTGGTACTCTTTTAAAAGAAGTGACTTCTGTTACTTTACACTGAAGTAGTTTTCTCTGAGGAAAAATATGTCCAAATATTTTTTCAATATATTCTCGGACAGTAAATAATTACTCCTTTCTCAGTTAAGTGTTTTCTCATTCTTCTGTACACACAATTAGGGAAGAGGGAAGTGGAAACCTTAAGTAATAACAGAAATGACAAATTGCGGATGTTACTGTGAAAAACTGCTAGGCTTGAAGCAAGAAATGAACTATGTGAGATAATGGAGAAAAATATCTTCTGACACACTTGACAAGAGAAAACAGTTGTGTCTTAAGGCACTGGAGTTGGTAAGTACCTGGAGAAGAGCCCTAATAAGATTTCAAATGAAAACAGCTAATATCAAACATGAAACTTTCTCATCCAAAACTGCTGTTTATCTGCTAAAAGAATAAACATTTGGAACACTTGTTCTTAATATATTGAATGCAAATGAAGAAGTACACATGTTTAACAGTTCATTATGAAGAGGTTATTTGTAAGTTGCAGAAAATCTTCCTAGAGGCAGCACTTTCAAGAATGAAAAACAGTATTTAGGCTCTTGCTTCACAAGTGGATAAACCGGGCAAAGATATACAAGCAGTCGACAGATCTTTAGGAACAGTGTTGAAAGTAGCTGCTTCAGGCTTAGACCCTCTTTTATATTTAATATGTAAATTTGAGAGCTCTAATAGTGAAAATATCTTTTTTGTAGATCAGTTTGCAGTAGAGTAAGAGTGTAAGCTATTCTGTTCATTTGAGGGAACAAGCTTTCTTCCTCCAGGTTCTCACTTTGTCATCTCTCTTCCACTCATGTATGAGCCTATGGATATGTCATTTCTGCCTAAAACCTGAATTTATTAACGACTTCACTGTCAAAACTTGCAGTTAAAGATGAAGAGTTACAAACAAGGAAAAAATCCTATCCATGCCGATACAATTAAAGCTGATGGATCTTTCTGGTGGTGTTCCGTAACATTAATTGAGCAAGGGAAAGAAGGAGTCTGTCAGTTCAAAGTCTATCTCCAGTAGGGGGCGTTGCTAATAGAACTGTTTTCAAAAGCTTCTGTTCTCCAGATTAAATTTTTAAGTAAATTAATTAAAGTCCTAGTTAATCAGCCTTCCCTCCTTTCCTTCTGTTCATAAAGGCCTAGTCTGGCAGAACTTTGCTCTTGTGCAGCTGAGCAAAAAGAATGGATGGGTGCCAGTGTGGGGGAAGAGACAGCAGTCAACAATGCTCAAGCAGGGTGAGAGGCTGCTGGGTTCTGTTCCTGAAACTGGTTGGGAATTTTAGGGTAAGTAGGCACTGGAAAAAAAGTATAAATAATTTAGAAAGAAAATGCCTGTTATGACCTTCCTTCACAGAAAAATTTTCACTTGTCGTGAAATTACATCATCTGTCTGTCTGGATGCATGAATTTTGAATCTCTTGCTGAAGAGTATTTTACTAAGAGTGATTAAAAGTGCTGCTTCTTTCCATCACTTCTCTAGGTCTGATCCAGCTTCATTGTTAAGACAACATCTTGAGGACTGGAAGTTGTGACTTCAGGTGTAGCTGTGGTGGAAGAATAGGAAGGTCTATAGGCTGGAGGGATTCATGCACAAGAGTATGTAAATTGGGACAATGCAACCATAAGCTGTAGTGGTGAAACTGGATAGGTGAAACAAATGAAACATTGAGAAGATGCATAGAAATCATAGAACATCTTATTTGCTTTACATGTGAACAGCTATGTTAGAACCAGACTCTTGTTTCTACAAAATTATATTTTATACTGACTTAACCTGCTCTTTCCATATTTCAAATGGAAAACAGTACTATGTTTTGCTTGCCTATTGGATTTCACTTCATTTTATCAAGTGAGTTACAAAATGCTGTAAAAGTTTGAAAGAAGAAACCTAAGACTTCAGGTTTTGAATACATGCTGGAATCCACCAAATTCGCAGCAAAAGGAGAAATTATGGTGTGTCCTGAAGGAGCCATACATGCTGTCATATACTTTGGGAGTGGGTGTAAGGAAAAGGTCAGAACTGCTGTACCATGGCAAGAAAATTACACTAGGCGCTGCAAAAGGTAATTTCTTTCCATAGGGAGATGAATTCATGGATTAAATACCATTGAGTTGAGCCTCAGCTCTGATAATTATCCATGCACTGTTCATCTATTCACACAGGAATTAAATAAAGCTATCCTGAAATCTATATATCTGTAATAACTTGAACGTACTCACACAGAACTGCATTATACAATGACCAGGATCTAAATCTGACAACAATAAATATGTTTACTTTAATGCATCAGTTTCCTCAATTGATTCTGTAGAACTATCCGCATGGTTGAAAATATACATTTTTTATCTTTCCCCTCTGTGGCTATGACTAAGAGCGTACAAAAGCCGCACTTCACTGAGCAGGCAGAAAAATATTATAAACTCTCTGGTACTTGACAGTAATGTAAACAACATTTATACATGAAAACTATAGATGAATTTAGAAATGCCTGAAAAGGTTTGAATCTGATTTATTTCTCAATCTAAATCAGATTATCTTAATTGAATTGATGGTGTTTTAGGGTTTTATCTTAGAAGATATAATAATAATACAACTCAGGTATATGAAGAACACAATGCAGGCATACATTAGGAAGTGTTGTCAGGAGTAGTGAATGAGAGATGTTCTTCAAAGTACATGAATATAATTCTGGCTTCTTTGAGGTCAAGCCAATCCTGGGGGAGCTCGGAGTTCACAGACATATAAGACATACACCTACACAAGATTTAGTGTTTTATAAAGTACGTCATCGATCTCCAAAAATAAAAGAAAGGAATAAATACTTCTCCAACCAGTTCCACTTTGTTCAAGTCAACAAAAAAAAAAAGCAATTGATAGAAGTTACAGAAAAAAATGCAGAAGTCAAAAAAATTTTTGAAACTTGCTTTCATAATGAACGTATCACATTCTACGTAACACATTCTATCACATTAGACGTAACAGTTCTAATAAGGAAAAGAGATTAAATAGTCCTTCAGAAAACCTGTCAAAACAGATGACTTAATAAAGAAATACCATTATTAACATAGCAGTATCTTAACATAAGTCGCCATAGTTATGAAGCAGACTGACAAGGACAGTAAATTCTGGCTCATTTTCCACCTTTAAATATTTTAAGGTGTTATCCAAGTTTCTTGGACAGCTTTTAGATTCGCTAGCTGAACTATGAGTATATATAACCTTTAGAGCTTATTGATTTTAATTGGTTTTCCTGGCAGCAATGACAGCGAAGGGATACAAAACATAGTAAAACACATGGTATCTTAGATTATTCTAATAATATTCCTTGGCCAGTAATTTTTGAGTAATTGCAAAATATTGTCAATAGGCCCACAGTTCTTTTTGTGAAAGCAGTGCATCTATAATCTTATTGTGTATGAAATACAACAAAGTATGGCAATCTTTTACTGCTGTTAGAATAACAAAAAAATGCTAACAGAGGAAACAAAAAAAGGTATATGTAGAAAGAAAAAGAAGGCAGCAGAATATATATCAACAAAATGAATAAAAAAATAAGAAGTTAGAAATAGAGAAAAATGTATGGAAGAGGAAAATAGCCAATAATAAAGAGTGTACAGAAAGACAATTACAAATTCAAAGGAAATCAGACTGGAAATAAAGAACCGTGACACACAAAAAAAAGGAAAGAAATTTAAAAACGCAATGCAAACAGAAAGAAAAATGGGAAAAAAATGAAACGGTCCAATTTAGGGGTTTGTTGGGTGGCAAAGAAATGGAAGATGGAAATATACATAGAAGAAAGCCTGCAGAAAAAACCTACCAAGCACAAATTCAAGGCAGCCCCCCCTAAAATTTAGGGTACTTAAATTGTGTATTTGGCAAAGAAAGTGAGGGGGAAATTGTTTATTCATCATACTGACTGTGGAAACAGCACATAAACATACATGGGAGGCCACTGAATGCCTCTGGAAATCTTAATTTTATGCCATTCATTTATTCTGAAGCGTGGAAAAGCAGTGCATAATTTTCTTACTTTGCTACAGGTGTTGTTTTCTGAGGTGGAGTAGAAATAAACTAGAAAAGTCTGGTGATTTTCTGAATGATGAGATAGAGAATACCAATGGGTGTCTCCTGCCGGTAGTAAAACGTAGAGGTGTTTAATATGAGATGCTGTTTTCCTTTTCCTTCTGACTTAGCAACTTGCAATGCTGTACAGTATGACCTGTGTCACTCTTAATGAGGATAAACATCATTTCAGAAAACCTTAAGCCCGTTAGTAACAAAAATCTGCAAGGTCGGCTAGAAGGTGCCTATTTGATTACCATGATGACTGCCTCCACTTGATTAATACAGTCAGCTTAGACTATTGGGATGTAAAATGAAGCAGTTTGTATACATTCTGCTTTATCCAGAGGCTATCATTTTCGAAGTAATTTCTGGCACCTAATACAACACAGAAATTGAAAAAGTTGGAGCCAATAATTTTTCATTTTGAAACGTCTTTTTTAAAGTTGGAAGATGCATATTTAATGGCACACCTGAAGCTAGAATATTCTATTTTATGTTGCAACAGTAACTAATTTACAGTGACATTTTAGATTTAGGATATGAGAAAGTACCTCTAGTTGGAAAGAAAACTTTTTAGCATTGTGTAGCATTGCCATAAATTGCATTCTCATGTTTAATTACGGCCCAAAATATCAGCATATTTAAGTTGATGTGAAGTATTTGAGATAAGTTATTAATGATGGTATAAATGTCATATCCACTTCTGGTATTTGTGATTAAGAGCTCTTTTGGTTAAAATTTATCTATAGTTTATAGTGTTAAATTAGGTGGACCTCAGTAAAATTTTATTTACTTTTTACTTTTAAAATTAGAGATAGCAAGTAGTGATTATTAAAGAATTAGGGACATACAGAAAGGTCAGAAGCTCCTACAGTAATCTCAATATAGGATGAGAAAGTCAGTGTAAAAAAGGGCACTTGTGCCATTGTATTTGCCATTGTGTCAATAAGTACCTCCACCTTTTGTACAAATGACCCAAATCACTGACCTCACACATGAAAACAATGTTTTCCTTGTACTTCATATGTGCATATTTCCAGAGAAAAACCTAAAACTATGTTGCGTTGTGGAGAATCCCTTTGCTTTTCTATAGATTCCAGGCAACATGTGCAAATTAGGGAAACAATAGTCTTTTGTGGTTTCAGGGTGTTCTAGGTACATGGCAATGTCTCATGGCCACTGCAGACCACTTTTTCATCTCAAAGGTAAAGAATGATAAATGGAATTTTCAAAGGTGTTAATAATTGAGTGTCACAAAATTCATGTTAAGTACTTCTTAGAATCTAATCATAATTATGCAATGGTATTTCAAGAGTATTTCCTTCAAGCAATGTTTTCTGATTTCTAATTAGAAAATTAATTCAGTCCACGTCCTGTACAATGATGAACTGTGTATTTTTTCTGTAGTGTCCAACTCATTTTTCTTCCTTAAGAGATTGTTTATTTGGGGATTTTTATTAATCTCTTTATTTTCCTGCTACCCAGACTTCCACTGCTGGCAGAGACACAGGCTGCTAATTATGACAAAGTACTTTTCAGTCTTAACACAGGCAATCATTAAACACAGAAGGCTCCGCATAAAATAGTACCCCTGTAAAATCAAAATATACTGACTGTCATTGGCTGTGTTTCAAATCCAATAAGAAAATGCCAACCTACTTGAAGGTAAGATGGCTATAGGAACAATACATAAGAAAGCCTTTCTTTCTGTGAACTCTTTCTACAAATTTGACAGAATGAAACAAAAAAACAATATGATATAAAGCTGTGTGACTGAAGGAAAGCTGGTACATGAAGGTGAATGTCCATGAAAGATAGATGGTAAAGACCCACTATAGGCCAGAAAGGCATTGGAATAAAAACAAAGGTAAATATACAGATTAGGAAACTATAGTCACAAAATCTATATGGTCAAATATGAAAGCAAACTGATAGAACAAAATAATGCTTTGCATATTAAAATAATATAATAAAATACTTTCAATTAATGTGTCTAATTTCGTAGTACGGTGGTAAAGCATACAGTTAAATGAGGAATAAACCTAATGTTTAGCTCCTAGTGCAATCTATGTCTATTCTACATACACATGTATTATATACTTTCTATATTTGTTTGTTTAAATATTTTATATTTGTAATAGATCATAGTTAAATAAAAATGAACACTTAAACAAAACAGATGGACTTTTGAGGAGGAAGGATCAGAATCTGAGAGTTCAATAAAACATTTTTAGACTAATTTCTTTTACACCTGTGTGGTAGGGTACTTCTTCGGTGGAGAAGAATAGCTCATTATGGGGAAGAGCCAGAAGGCAATTGTTGGCTGCCCTTTCGCACCTAGGGAATTCTTTGTCAAATTTAGGGATTAAAGATCTACTATGCTACTCAAGCCCTTAATGTTAGGAAAAGGCTACTTACCGAAAATATATTGTAGTTATTTTTTTTCTGTCTATTATTCTTTCAACAGTGTACTCTTATTTATCAATTCCCTTGCACATAATTTTTTATTGCACTCTCTAAGAAGTGAAAATAAAAATGACGTTTAAGTTGGACAGAAGAATATCATGTGAACAAAAACCAGGCAATATAAGTGTTCCTATTTCAATATTATTACTCTTTAAATTAAGGAAAAAACTAAGAAAAACATCTGTATATC
Organism: Rhagologus leucostigma; assembly: GCA_013397725.1. Classification (NCBI taxonomy): domain Eukaryota; kingdom Metazoa; phylum Chordata; class Aves; order Passeriformes; genus Rhagologus; species Rhagologus leucostigma. Next base: position 9,612,638 of record VZTD01001045.1, read on the forward strand.
TAATATTTGCCGAAGCATTGATGCTTTCTGCATACAAAACTTAGTCACATTTTAATGCTTAGAATAGTTTTATAGAACAGGTAAGTTTAATTCAATTGAATACAAAATTTCTAGAAAATATAAGCAGATTCACTTAAAAATATAGAAATGACAGCATAAAAATAAATTCATTATTTAGTGTGTCATGTACATCACTCAACACTGGCGATTACCTTGAGAATTAGATTTCCTTAATGTCTGCCGCTACTGTGAATTATACTAATATGGCAATTTAACAGCATACTGAAAAGGTTGCATACATTATTCCAGATAAAGGTTTGTATTAAGCGGAAATAAAACTACAACACAGAATAAGAAAATAGATTTCCTACAGTTATATTGCCAAGGCGACGGGAATGCTATACATTTCTACTACAGGCAAAACACTGAAAGAAAGCATATGTCAGTTTGAATATACTTGAGGCTTGAGGAAGGCAAAAAACTTAGCCATCAAATTTAATAAAGGACGAAGAGAAAAATTACTTCATGCCAAAATTTGATCTTAATGTGAATAATTATGAAATTATAATTTGGGCTTTTAAAAAAAACCTGGAGATACACTGTGCATGCTACTTTCAGGAGATAAGAAGCATGACCTGTTCTACTGAATAGCTAATCATGAAAAATAACCTTCTATCCAATTTCTACATTAACAGTCTTTCCTAAGTACACTTTAAAAATTCTGTTTGCCTCTTTACTTTATAAGCCAGGTGCAGAATTAAATTTCTAACAAAGTAGAATCCCCAGAATTTTTGATACTTATCAACTGAATTGCCCTCAGAAAAAAATCAGTCTCATTGCACTTGTATGGAAATCAAGCATTAAGGGATAGGGAGAAGAACCATATATATGTGTACATACCTATATATCAAGGTTTCTCAGCATGTCAGAAGAACCACAAATGAAGAAGAGTATTTATGGAGTTATATCTTTACATTTTTTTTTTCTCAATGATTTGTTACAGCTTAACAATTCTTTCATGCAGTGCTCTCTATATGTATTGTAGAGGTAAAGATATTAGAGACAGGAAACATTTGCCACGGAAAATTACTCTTTATAGTACATTTACCTGTGATGACAGTCTTGGAACTAGGGCCATTACCTAGTAGGCACTGCTTTTTATCAGAGCAGTGGAACCAACCATTGGAGGGTGCTCAGGCTTTCAACCAAAGTTCCACAAGGAGTGTTCATAAGAAGTGAGGGATTATTCTGGTCATGCTGCTGCTTCATACTCAAGATGTTAAGCAAGTAAGGCTCCTGCAGTCATGTCTTTCTCAGAAGACTATTTGGTATCTTCTTTGGGATGTCTAATACTAATGCTCTGCTTTTAGAAGTAACACTGCTAATACAGATTTGGGATTCTTCTCCATGATCCAGGAGCCTAAATAACATGTGTTTTAGACTTGAACTCCAGTCAAAGTTCTTTTTGTATGAAGCCATGCCTCTGTATCATTATATTTCCTTCTAAAACATTTAAGATGCTGTATCACTGTGCTCTGCCTTGTATGCTCTGCCCTGGAATGGGGTCAAGCAATTGAGACAATGTTCTATTTACAAAGTTATCATGAGTGGATTGAGGGGGACACTATATGCTGGTTTTGGTGTTGAGTTATGCTAAATCCAGTCTGGCAACACTGAATTAACATCCTGATAAGGAGGAAAAGATTTGGCAGATAACAAGCTGCTAACCTGACCTGGAGACATATAACTGGCAGTCATATCACTTCACACCATAAAAGTCCACTTTGACATGATTGGGTTCTTCTGACATATTCTCCTTTGAAGTGGGTGGAGATTCCTCCCTTGGTTAGAGGACGCCCCGCCTCCCAGGGATAGTCCTTGGAGTTAAGAAAACGAGATCTGCGCATGAGCAAACATTTGGTGAGTTATATCAATCTCTATTTAATAATTGTTTCTTTTTGTTAATAGTTGCTTTGGTATAGTGCACTGTCCTATACTATACACTACTAGTAGTTTTAGCTGTTATACTGTGTAGTAAATAATTCTGATTAAGATACTTTATCTAATCATTTGTCATAATAAGTAATAATTTAATAAAAATACATCCGATTTGACATCTTTAATCTTGTCAGACAAGGCTACTTAAATCATTGACAAAGTCTGGGGCTACAGTCGGGGTCCTCTCTCAGAAGGAGTTTAGAAAGCAAAGGGATCCTTTCTGCACCTTGTGGCTCAACATCAGGGTTTCTCTAATAAACTGTTTGAAGCTCCCAGTTCACCCACAATGGGTGCCTTGGTATGTTTAGTAATACTAAAAAATGAACATATTTTCAGGTTCAGTGTGGATATAAATTTCTCATTCATTTCATTCATGCTGGTCTTATTTTTCAACTATAAATTGCAATATTTATGTATTTTCTAGGAACACACTATTCTTAAGAGGTGGCTTCTACAATTCAATATTCTTATAGTGATTGCTTTGACTTATATTGTAATATCTCTCTCTTCTTCGAGGTAAATACCTTGAAAGTATAGAGGAAGGAAATTACAAAATACAAAATACAAAAGAGTAATTGAAGCCTTTCCTGCGGTTACAGGAAGTTGTTAGATTGTGAAGAATATTAGAGTTTGTTGACCAGCATAGAAGAATAATTACACAGTTTTTTCAAGTTTACTAAAGAAAATACCTGACGGTGTGCGTTCATTCTGTGTGTTACAATTTATGAATCTCCAATCTGTGCAGGAATCACCATGGAGTATCACATATGAAATTATTTCAATTTTCTATGGGTGAGCGTATCTGGATGTCATAGAGAAAGCTAATTCATTCTAGCTGCCTTCCCAGAAGGGTTCTGAACTCCTAGCGATCTTCTGAGATATCTGCCAGTCCTATAAACACCATCTTTGGTTTAACCAAAGGAATCTAGTTCCTACTCCAGTAAACTGATAGAAATTCCTATCCTCACTTAAAAAAAAAAAAAAAAAAATGGTAGAAAAGGCATGAATACCCTAACATTTAAAATTTATTTCTAGAAAATAAACGTCTAAATTTTCTCTCTAAAGATTCATTTTGGATTAAAATATTTACAAAACATTTCTCATGTTTTCATAGCCGAAGGATTTTCGTTTATGATACTTTTCTGAAATCCCTCCAGTCAGTATTTCCCTATAAAATTCTCATTGGTCTTAAATCTGCCAAATCTACAATGCAGTTATCAATGTTACGTAATAATAACTGAGTTATATTCCAAAACAATTTTTTCAAAGAACCTATGAACCTCTGGCTATAACAAAAACAAACAAACAAACAAACAAACAAACCAGAGAAACAAACTCCTGGAGTTTTAAAAAAACTCCTAGTAGAAGAATGTTTGGATAACTCGACAAAAATGAAGGACAGGCTAAAGCTTGAATGCTAATGCATGTCACTTGTATTGAAAGCTGTATGGAGACAAAGATTTATGGCAGATGGTAAGCTTTTAATTGGATCTTGATCAGGAAATATAAACACCAAGCATCTGTGGTCCAGTCACTATTTGTATAATTGTCAGTGAACTGGACACCTAAACTAAAACTGCAAGTGTCTTCCAAAAGAACACTGGCAGTTTCACTTTCGAAAATAATTTTTATTTTATCAGAATAGACTCAGCTGTAAACTGTGTTTCTTGACAATGATTTTTATTTTTGTAATAGAGACCTCACTTACAGATGTCATGGTTTAGCCCCTGATCGCAACTTAGCCCCACACAGTCATTTGCTCACTCCCCCAAAGTAGAGCAGGAAAAGAATCCAAAGAGCAGAAGTGAGAAAACTCGTGGGTTGAGATAAAGACATTCAATACTTCCCATGGGCAGGCAGGTGTTCAGCCATACTCAGAAAAGAAGGGCTCCATCACATGTAATGGTGACTTGAGAAGACAAATGTCATCACACAGAATGTCCCACCCTTCTTTCGTCTCCCCTAGATTCATATGCTGAACATGACACTATATGGTGTGGGATATCCCTTGGGTCAGCTGGAGCCAACCATCCTAGTTGTGTTCCCTCCCAACTTCTTTTGCATCTCCAGCCTCGTCACTAGTGAAGTGTGAGGGGCAGAAAAAGCCTTGATAATGTCTAAGCACTGCTCAGCAATAGCTAAAAGAGTTATTAACAGTTTTCAACACAAATCCAGAGCATAGCCCCATACTAGTTGCTATGAAGAAAATTAATCCCATCCCAGACAAAACCAGCGCACATAAATGTCTTGTCGTATCTTTGGCAGTAACTATGATTTAAGGTGTACCTTTCTATTTAAAATGCAGAGTCCTTTTAAAATTATCTCAAATCCTTGACTGAGATGGCAGATCAGGTCTTATTCAAAATTTTCTATGGACTGGTAAAAAAAGTTCATCTTCTTATGAAAACTATTCATTCACTATGTCATTTTGTGAGACAGACACAATTTTAATGTTGACTTTGCACTGGAGCTCATTTTCAAGAAAATATATAAAAATTACTGCCTGAATAGCATGATTTAGGCTCAATCTTTTTCTTTGAACAAAAAATACCAGACGATACAATGTTACAAGTTCGCCTGAAAGATAAGACTCCTTTGCTCATCTTTGAGAAGTGTTTCTGCTTCTCAATAGTGATGCATTTTAAACTGGAATCTTAAGATCCAAAATATTTTCATTAAAATATTAGTAATTTCTCTGTTAGGCAGCAGCAGGAGCCAGACTGTCCTGCAAGATGGACAAGCCAAGCGCCATGGGTGATCTCAGTCCTGGCTGTGCTCTCACTTGCAGGTGCCATTCTGTAGATACTCAGTGGTTCAGTGGAGCCAAGGTGGTACAGACAAAGTTCAGCTACAAAGGAGCAGATGGACTGGGGGAAAAGGGAGGAGAGGAAAGTAGAGAGAGGTAAAATAGCAAACTAACCAGGAGAACTAGACTTTTACTCATAAATTAAGAGTATTCGAGAAATAGAGATTACTGTGATGTCTAATGGCATGAAGAGGGTGGTGATTACATTAAAGAACACTATCCAAAAAATCTGTAAAGTAATAAAATACTGACCCAGAACAAAGAAGGGAGAGATCAAAACCAGATACAAATGGAAACTTGTCTGTTGTTGTTAATAAAATGTAGAAAACTACAGATTTCCCTGAAATGCAAGTATGCAGAGGACTTTAGATGTGATACCTTTAAATGTGAAGTTGTTTAAAATAAGACTCTCTCTTCTTCTGCTAAATTTTGTTTTGCTATCATTTCCTCTGGGAAATGGTAGAGCAAATTTCAGCCATCATTTGGGACACATGGCTTTTATTTCACAGTTAAATTGTACAGACTATGCAAATGAACACTAATTGCTCTCTGGAGAGCAGTGTGCCCCCTTTTTGATCTATTGATTTATCTTGTTCATTCTTCTGAGAGTGCACAGGCATCGGAGGAACTGCACACCATGCAGTTTGAACAAAGGTTTTCAAATAGAAGATGAGTAGAAATGTTGTGTGTCACAAATTTAAGTTTCTCTGGTCTTTCTACATTGATATGTAACACAATGTCAGTAAAGGTTATGCAATGTTTTCACCCACACAACACAATTGCTTTTGATTAAGTATTTTTTTATTTACACTGGCAAAATGTTTATAAGCCGTTATTTCTCAATTGGTATAGTCAGTTAAACATAGGGCATATATTCTGAATCTTAAATCTATTACTAAAATTTTCAAAACTATATTACAAGTCAGTTGTTCTCCAAACCATTTCAATGATTGAAAGCCACAGGCAAGAAACAATAATTTATAAAAAAGTGCTGTAAACTTTAGAACTCTATTTGGTAACCTCCGAGTATAAAATAAGTTTTGCATTTCAGTCTCCTCTAACGCTAAGACTACTGTTGTGACCTCAGGCTCACTTAGGAAATAGATGTGGCAGGAAACTTTAAATCTGTGAATCTACAAAAAATTGCTAGCCTTTCTTTCTGTTTTCAAATGTACACATAAGACTGCATCTTTACTCCGCGTGATATTATCTATTCTTTCTACGTCCATTTTTAAAATACATCCATTAGCTTTCCCTCTACATCAAAAATCTCTTGTGCAATACTCTACTGTCCACAGCACAGACAGTACTTCCATGGTGATCTGTAAAACAATTGAAAAGAGATTATCTTGCCCCTGTAGACACAAAAATATCAGCCAAATTAATGTTTTATACTTTAACAGCTTTTTGTCTTTCTCTCAGATATGAAGAATTTAACTTACAAAACAGTCAGTTTTTAAAATGTATGCATCTTCACAGCTGCTAGTGTAAATCAGTTATGAAAATACCAGTACCCTAAAGGAAAAAGACAGTGACCTAGCACATGATCATGTAATTAAATTAAGCCCCTCAGCCTCAATACCATTCTAAAAATACATCTAGAGTAAGAAATGCTCTGGGATTGAAAAAATTTGGAAATCAGAATAAAAATTCTTCTCTCTTAAAGAACATAGGAAACATGCCAGTGTACAAGAAGAAAATTTAACTCTGAAGCAGTATTTACCTTATTAAACTTTTAAATGTAATATTTGTCAGTTAATGTTAATGTAACTCTTCAGCTGGTGTGATTTGGTCCAATCTCCTTTAGGACAACAGAAATACACTAATTTACATGTGCCTAGAATCTCTCCTTAAGGCTTTTTTCTCTTGTACTCATCTATTCACGGAGTTGTAAATAACACTTTATTTATAATAGCAAGGAATAAATTCCACCAATTTCAGTCATCTACAGCTTTGAAAGATCATTTCTGAAACCTATTCTTTGAATAGACAGAGGCATAACTCCTATGAGCATTTTATTATTTGGGCCATTCCTTAGGAAATTCCAGTAAAAAAACCCAACAGCTTTCTGGCTTCTCTTATCCTTCATATGCTCTCACAAATGAGAAAAAAATGTCCATCAGGAAGATAGCCTTCAAGCATATATTTCATTTGCCTGTTTTCATTTTTACTGTGATGACACACTTCAGTGAATTAACTGAACACATCAAGGCAATTGTTATGGCATTTTCATTCCTGTCCCCTTACCTTCTAAATACGAGAACTGGGGAGGTGGTAGTGGAGTTGTTTTGTGTTGTGTGTATATTTTTCTATTAACCCTGTTGAGTCTGATAGTACAACTAAGAGACTGAGCAGTGCAGGTTACCTGTAAGAAAGAAAAGAGGAATATGAGAGCAGCTAACAGAGAACTCTTGCAGGAGCTGTGCTGGGAAGAAGTGCAAAAAGTGTTGAAGATCCATTCACCTTGCAAGGGCTACTGAAACCTGGTCTCAGTTGCGTCGTGACAATTTATGTATTGGCTTTGCATCAGCTTTCCTGTAAAGCAAGAAAGTTAGAAAGTAAGAAAGAAAGCTTTATGTTTACATAAAGTAGTGTTTTGTATTCAGGTGTTAACTTAATTTACGACCAAGTTGTGAAGCTTGGAAAAATGTACTTCATTAGGAACGCTGCTAAAAAAAAATAAGAAAAATATAGAAAATATTGATAGTATCATTTAGAGTTGCAAACATTTTTCAAAAAGCAGACATAGAAAAGCATTTATCTAAAGAATAAATTTTGTCTCTGAGAGATGAAAAAAAATGAGTCCTTTAATAAATAAACATACATGAAGTGAGTTAACAGTCTAAATGTCAGAGAAATCTGAAATCTGACCTTCCTTTGGTTTGGAAACTGGTAACTGAAACAGACAAGAAGCTTTCAGAAAGGTACGTCACACAGAAAATTGCAGCAGAAGATATATACAGTATGCATGGCTCCTATTTTCATTTTCTTTTTGGAAGTCCTTTAGATGAACCAGGAAACACTATAGTACACAAATAAACACAAATAAATATTTTCAAAGTCTTCTCTGTATATTATTTGACAGATTCCATATATGAGTTCTCTCCAACCTGAAGCTAGCTATAAAGCAGATAAATTTAAAAGCAAAAGGCTGGGCAGTTCTTGTCAATGGAGTCAGGAAAGGGAAGAACTTTGCTTCTTGGTTTTTCCTAGCAAAGAAGAAATCCTGAGAGTTTTTTTGTTTGATTTTGGAGGTTATTTTATTTGCTCTTTTTGTTTGTTTTTTTGTTTTTAAGACAAGTCTAAATAACAATGTTGAATTAAACATACTTTTTAACATTTGGATACAAGATAAAAATCCCCCACCCACATCACCCTGACACACACCTCCCCACACCACGTTTTCCACTATTCTTCCTGCATGATATAGAAAAACTTCACAGAAATTAAAAGACAAAAACAAAAGAGTATAATTCTTCTGGGGCTTATAAACCTCATATCCCCAATATCTATTGCCTACAGAAGTAGACATTAACAGAATTCCCATTTTCCTGGATCCTTTAAGAGTATTTCTTTTGCCTTTTTCTCAGTTTATCACAGAAGAGGAAGTTAGCATTGACTCCTCAGCCAGAAAAACCACTGAAAAATCTTATAATTAGGTGGAAAACCATCTGGAAAGAATATATGATAACTAACAGGATGGTGACCATTTCTAATTCTGTAATTTATAAAACTTAAGAATATAGACATTACATCTTTAAACCTTGATAAACTAAAGGAAGTTACCATTGTGGTACATCTCCAATGTTGATTTTAATGACACATTTCAGTGAAAATGATAATGTTCAGAAGTTTGATTTTTGGGAAATGGTCAGCATCCCTGGAGGAAGAAGTGATGATAATTTGTCCTCTATCTGCTGGTAGCAGAAAATTTGGCAGCACTGCATGTTTTAAAGTTATGAGCTAAAACATTCTGTTTGGAGCATTTGACAATAAAGTGGAATATAACATTTTATAGTATATGTTTGGCAAGCCACATTTGGATTACTGCTAATAGTAGAAAAAGATTCAAATATCAGTTTTGTGGTTTAAACTCAGCTGGAAATTAAACCCCACTCTGCTGCTTCCCTCCTCTTACCTCCTCTGGAGAGAGGGAGAAAAAAGCAGAGTTTCTGAGTTGAGATAAGAAAAATTTACTTGATAACAGTAATGATACAATAAACAAACAGTAACAGGAACAATACTATTAATAAAAGTATACAAAGGAGACGGTGATTCACACACAAAAAGGTGGTCACCACCCCAAACAAGCTCCATGTGACCACCAAGACAAAAACAAAATGTGTTTGCATTTTCTCCCCACCGAAGCCACATACCACAGCAATGATATTCATGGTATAGAGCAGCAATCTAGACACACCCAGACAGCTTTAGACTCCACCCCCCTTGGCCACCGCAAGAAAATTTGAACACAAAGGATACCAGAAAGTGAAAACTAAGTAAAAGAGAAAAAAAAATACATTTTTCTAGTAATAAAAAAAAAAGTCTACCTGAGTCATCAAGCGTTGAAGAACTAATGTACCTTTTGGTTCAATATAATTTCTGCAGAGCTCAGATGTGACCACTTATTATTTTTGGCATTACTAATAAGTAATGTCTACATATTCAGCAATCTAATTTCTATTCAATCATCTACATTGTACTGACTGTTATTCAGAACTTTTGATGTTTGTTAAGACAGGAAACATTAATTTACAGAAAACCAGTTCTTAGAATTATAAATTTATTGTCTGCTTACTATCCAACAACTAGAAATGAAATCTAGGAGTTTCACTGAGACTTCAGGAGTATTGGAGACATAAGTAGCTTTTACAGAAAGCACTTAAATGTCAAGATGGAATTTCAGTTTTCAGACATTCATTTCAGACATTCATTTTAATTAAGATTTCCACATTTCAAGAACTCAAAAAAATTTATGAAGTATAAGCCATGAAAATCCTGCTACATTTCATGATGCATTATAAAGATTAAATGTCTCACTAAACAGTATTTTGCTTTATAACATAAGTTTCCTTCTTTCAAATATTTATGAAAATATAGGTTAAAATTCATGGTTTATTTCAGAGATTTATTTTTTCACCTCACGCATCACCCTTTCAGTAAAAAAGATTAGCTGTATACTCAGGTGCATATCTTCATTTTTTATCTTTAATATCATAGAAAAGATGGTATAATCTAAAAAATTAAGTGCTGCACTACAGAAATTATAAGGTGATCTTAATTAATTTCCTTCCTCAGAATTTAAGAAAATAGATTCTACTTTATAGTAAAGTATTTATGTTTTTAGGTAGGGCATACATTTCAATATATTCAGTAACTTTCGTAGGATATCCAGGGAACTCATTAAAGGCTGTGACCTTAAATAAACTTTATTTAGTCTGGAGGTTACTTGAAAAGAGGGTTGTGTTTTTCAGAGGTGGCAGTATGACTGCAGAATACTAAATACCATCTTACCAAAGTAGTTTAAAACGAAAATCACCTCTGGTTATACTCCAGATACTTTTATTTCACTAGCAAAGGAGATACAATGAGACTGCAGAGAATATGGACACTGGGTTCATATTTCGCTGAAACCCACTGTGCTATATGTACAATGACTGTCGTTGCACACTCATGAAGTCAGCAATGTATAAAGGAAAGACACGATGAAAAGGGAAGCTTTAAGAAGGAATCAGGTTTGGAGGAGCTTAAAGTTGAACTAAGGCAGAGGTTGTCTGCTCAAAAAAATTGATGCAGTAAACCCCATGGGGAACCTGCTCTCTATAGAGTCACCCCATGCAGTGTTTTGTAGAAAACGGTAACAAGTAACCTGAATCTCTTCGCTCTTTCCTTTTCTCTCTATTTTCACTGTTTGACAGATAAAAGAAAATAATGGATTTTCAAGATCAGTTTTGTCATGTTTTTTTTCTTTTTTTTAAGAAATGTAGTGGAGATGAGAAATTATTAGTAGTGTGTTAATAGCAAAGAACTAGCTAATTTGTCAATCCATTATTAAAATCTTTGGTTCTATGCAATCACTCAACTATGATGCTGACTTAGTCACCATGTTTCTGGCTGTGAGAGCAGAGTGACTGAAGCATTTTTAAAGGAGAATAGCAAAGAAGAGGCAGTGTAAAATTCAGATGAGGATAACAGAGATATTTTCTCTTCTCATTCACATGTTGTTTGTTTTCCTATCTTTCTAGTTGTTTCCTTTAAGAATCTCAGTATTAAGGTCTCCTCTAAAAACAGAATGGAAGATGGACAGCAAACAGCTCACCAGCATGTATTGAGTATATGTTGAACTCTCCTTCCTTCCTATATGAAATCTTTCTCTAGACGTGAAGGTGGAAAAAGAATGCCAAATTCTTTCTTTTCTGAAACAGGTAGATTTGAAACATTCCTAAGAATGTGTGGACACTGAAAAGCTTTAGCAGAGGGATTTTTCAGCCTTCTGCTGCATTCTGTGAGAAACATAAGGTTCTCACAGAAACTAGGCAAAATACTGTTAAGGGTTTTTGTAAACTATTTCTCTATCTTTGCACCTGTTGTTTTTCAAGGAATTGTTATGATATCCTAACAAGAAATATTTTGAAATGGGTGTTCTGTGGACTGACCAAGCACCCTGATGGGTGGTTGGTCAGAGGTCCAATAATCTTTTGCCATGCTGGTGACTCAACTTATAAAAACTGATTTATAATTAATTAAATCAGCCATTTTCTCCGGACTCTGGTCGTGTCCTTTCTCTTTGTCCCGGGCTCAACAGCGACAAGAATGTCTTTGCCGATTGCACGAAGAGTAGCCTAGTGTAGTAGTGTGGAGGTATACTTGGGAGAAAGGAAGTGCCACACACCTGATTGTTTATTGAATTTCACTTTCTAGTGTGACTCTCTCAGTGAACTATCACAAAACTTCAGTAAAGTGAGAGAGATTCTCTTTTGCTACCTAGAGTCCAAAGTATAAATCATTGACCTTTTAGCATAGATTTATGTTGAAATGATCATGAACAATAGTCTAATATGAACAACAGTCAAAAATTAGATATCTCCAGAAAGCTTTGTGGCTTTTTTCTCAGTCGTGCAGGTGATCTCTCCACAGTAAATCCAAAACTACGAGGACAAAACCATGGGAGCTGGAAGGATTTCCTTCAGTGACTGAAGGATAACGTCATGGTGAGATACACAAAGAATCAGCTTTATGCTCCCTACTTATCAGTGTTCAAAAATCTTCTGGATTTTACATTTTAATACAAAATTCCCCACTTCTTTTTTAAGAAATATATTTTTAGTTTTGAAGACCCTGGAAAGCTTTAAATATTCCACTATTTGTTTTCTGTATTTAAAATTTCAGATACCTAATTTCAGCAAAAGGCAATTTTACAGATTTAACAAAACCTTAGTATCTAACATTCTCAATGAATACTAGTACTCTTAAACTGCAGGGGCAATAACAGAAACATTACACTGAAAAATCGTTGGTGTAAAACATTTTTAAACTTTCGAGAAAATTTACATATTTATAGCCAGTTTCATATTTCATGCCTTTATTTACTGACTCCAGATATACGGACAGTTATTACCTGCCATACTGAATGACACTGAAACAGCCAATTGATAACATAAAAGAATGATTCTCTGATAGAATGCGTATTTTTTTTTGCATATTGTCAAGGATACTCGTGAACGAAGACAGAAAATCTTAATTTTTTTTATGTCAAGGAGGGAGAGAGGGTTAGAAAGATCTGTTTTATTTTATAAGGCCTCTTATAAGGCCTCAATATTATCAATGTAAAAATTCTTGCAAAGGAGATTATATTTATTTTGCCTCCCATTTTGTTTTCTAAGTGTTACTTTGATCAGTTCTGTTTAGATACTCCTGATGAATAAATCTGACAGAAATATTCCACAACTTATCACATGTTTATACACTTACATTTATTAATTTTTCAGAGGAAGAAAATAGTATGGACATTCATAGTCTACATACTGCTCTTGTCTGCTATGATGAAGACAGATCTTCAAGGTAAGAGTGAAAGCAGCTCCACTGTCCTTCCCCAAGTAATCAGCCTCTGGCTGAGTGTTAGTATTACTGAATATATTCAGAGCTTATAGTAATGGAGTAAAAAATTTGAAATTTAATTCAGACTGCTTTTCCTAGCCTGGGTCTGCTTCCTCGAGTCAAGTGGCTCCTCACTTATCTTAGCTCTGTAAAATCACTGCATGTTCCAAACATAACTGGCTGCTGCTGGAATCAACTCCTGTCCCTGTTGGCAATTTAGACGAGTCTCAGTGCGGGCTTAACTTCAGTTTTAATTAAGAGTCTTCATAAAATAATTTAAACCTGTAAAAACATATAACTGAATTAATACTACAATTACCTTTTCATGACTTATGTATTTTTAATAATAAATGTCTTGTAGATGACTATTGCTGTTAATACTTTTTGATTTTCAGACCAATTTAAGATAAACCTTCTGTTCTTTGTGCAACTTGCACTGACTTATGCCATTCTATTCCAAAATATTTTAACAGGCTAGGAGAATGCGGCAATTTTCTACTGCAACTTTTACTACCAGAATTTGCATATCCTTTTTTGCTGAACTGTGACATCAGCATTCCAATTTCAAGTGAGATCTGGTTTCTAGACATGAAAAATAATTATGAGGCCTGGATAGGTGATCTGATGGCTGATATTTTCTTGGATCTCGTTATATGACTTCAAACATAGCTGTGTCCTGAAACTAAGTGCTTGGAGAGCAATGCTTTTTTTACATAAAATGATTCTAAAAATGCAGCCTTATATGCATTCCTTGGCATCAAGGAATGTAAGACCATTAATATGTTATGAGATGAAGCACTACAGAACACACTGCACAGCTCATGGCGAGGAAGGCTTCAAAATATGATACAGCAGAGCTATCGCACAGCAGTTGGGAAGGGTCACTGAAGACAGTCATATGTGACTGTTTAAAAATTGTGTGAGACTGTGATTGTGTAGAGGGTTAACTCATTAAAATCTTCCTAGATCTTCAGATCTATAATGAACAAGCATTTTTCTTGCATACCGGACTAGAAAAGATCTTGGGGTTGTTATGATGTTTGTTTAGTTGCTTTCTCCCTTTTACAGTGTCTTTCACAAAATGACTTTGGAAACTGGCAGTCTTTATCTGCAAACATCCTGGCAGACTTTCAGTGACATTAAAGATCTTACTTTTGTTACAGGGTGTGCAGATTTTCTGTGGCCTGTGTTACACTTGGGGTTGTAATTGTTTTTGTCTTCTTTCTAGAATATACCTATCTTATTCATAAAATTGGTAGGCTGACATAATGAGCCACTCCAGTCATAGGTTCCTACTACAAGTCTATTTTTGAGACCTTTTTAGAATATTATGTCAACAACTTGTAGTTCAGTTTAAATGAAATTCAAAGTTTTAAACATTCCTCTTACAAAATTTTATCACCGGTCGAATTTTATAGATAACTGAATGATTTCAGAACATTCCTTTAACTTTGGGTGAGCTTTGTTTTTATTCTTAAAATTTGCCTGATTAGATCTTTGTTTGGAACAAAAAGCATCTGGGTTAGCACAGAATTATGGAGTAACTCAAGTCGAAAGGACTGAAGGGAGTGCCCTGATTGAGCTTCTGCACAAATCTTAGCTAAGAGGTCATGCCAGATGTGCAGGGCTTTATCATGTTTTTTTTCAAAAACCTCTAAGGGTGGACAAAGAGTGCATAAACTCTGTTCCAGGCCTGGAGTGTCCTAATGACTGTGGTGGGTTACCTTGTCTGGCTGCCATATGCCTGCCCACCGACCCATTCCTTCACTCTTTTTCCTCAATAAGACAGAGGCAGAAACTAAGACGGAAAAAGCTTATGGGTAAAGGAAAGGACAGAGTTTAATTATCAAATACCTTCACAGGCAATGCAAACTGAGTTTGGGAAAAATTAGTTAATTGCCAAATAAAATAGATTTGGCTAGTGAGAAACAAGAAAAAATTAAAAGATTCTTTTCTCCTATTCACCTTCTTTTTTCTAGGCTCAATTTTACTCTCTTCTTCCCCCACTGAGCAGGGAGGTCGGAGCAGATGAAGACACTGTGGTTGCTTCCCACCTTACCCACTCTGTGTCCATGCGTGTCTGCATCTCTGGGATACATGCTCAGCTTCACTTCTGGTTGAACCTGTACACAGGAAAGTGGCAAACACATCACTGAGCCTGGGCAAAGACCCTGGGTTCCCAGGCTGGGCTCCAGCACCTGGGCAGGAGGGAGGCCCAGAACTGCTGTAGTAGGAGGCTGCTTTTAACATCCCTATTTCAAATCACGAGTTAAATTATTAGGTAAATCTGAGTCTACAAAGGAAATCTTATGACTATTTTTTTGTTTGTGAAATTAATAAGCATAACAGGGTTTTAACAGCACAATCAGAAAGAGAAAGAATAGCAACAAAATATCACAACTATAGGTTGACACCTACATAGATTTAAAATCTCTTCTCCTCTTTTCAGCCCAATCCACTTGTCTGTCCTTAACAGCAATTGCTTCCCCTCTTATTGAGGAGTTTTGAATAATTAGGTTCAGCTGAATGTAATTAGCTTCCAGCTGGCAGTGCTTATCTAAGTTGCATTGAATAGTGATGAATTCTGTGGGAAAAAAAAATAAATAAAGGAACAAAGCCACCTTTTATTATCAGTTTTTTTGTCCCATTTCCTCTTGACTTGCCCACCTGGTACTATAAGAGGCCTTTTAATAGTGCTTAGGACTACTTGAAAATGTTGAGTTTAGTAGTAACATGCTGCATGCTTTTGACACAAAAGCATGGTAAATGTCTGCGTACTCGCTTTTTTGTGCTTCTTTCTAGCTTTTGTTGTTGTTTCTCTCAATGTAGAATTCAGGAATAGCCCTAAGATTTTTGTTACTGGTTTCTCCACAGGTAAAGGCTTTAAGGTGAAATGTAACTAGTTTTTATTGGATGAGAGTAGAGTATCAGTAGATGTAGACCTGTCAGACAAACCTAGGATTAAAGAAGTTGTTTATTACAGGGTACTGTCTGTGGAATCCTCGCACACCTTTCATGGGCTCATGAAGTTCTTGTGAGTGTGATTTAATTTCATTTCCTTTAAGAATTTTTATGGAATAGTAACTAATTCTTTCACTAAAAGAACACTGTATTAATTCTTTATCTACCTGTAGGCACATTGCTGCCTTTTTAACCTTTCTTTTTTTCTCAGTCATACTTATCTCATTCTGTCCACCAAGTTATTGGTATATCTGTTCTGTTATTGACTTTCAGAAGCCTGCTTTCCTTTGCATTTTCTGCTTTCTGTTTCTGATTATATATTTCAGGTTTAATTCTTATCTCCTGAGAGGAAATTCCCAAGTATTGAGTTATTTTAATTCTGTAAATTTCCCACTACAAAATAATTTTTTATCTCCCTTTCAAAAGTCTTGAATGTACGTTTAGAACACTAAAACAACTAAAAGAAGTTCTATGGATTTTTATAATTCTCTTCGTAGTGTTTTTATTCTTTCAACTCTCTTGGCCTTTCTGGGTTTTTTTTGTTTTGTCCCTCATGTCTCAGTAGATGTTTGGAAATGTTCGTGGTAGAGGTTAGGAGAATCTTTGGTAGATGAGCTCTAAAGCTTGTCTAAGAGAAATGCTGCATTTTCATCCTTCACTGAATTGCCTTTCCATTGTAAAGTACTGTAGCACTAGCTGCGAACTAGTTTTAATGACAGCAATTTTAAGTAGATAGAGTAGGTTTTTTTCCTGGATAATCAACCAAAAGAAGATAAACAAACACAACCAAAAGATAGAGTTTAGACTTTAAAATTAACAATTCTTTATTCTTCTTCAACCATTTCTTGATTCTAAGTACATCTATACTTTCCAGAAGTACAAAATTAGGGAAAAAAAAAAATCTTGTGAAGGGGAGCCTGGAAACCATTTTTAGGAAGAATTTTGCCTGTTTAAGACTTACAT
The DNA here is from genome assembly GCA_013397725.1 of Rhagologus leucostigma. Classification (NCBI taxonomy): domain Eukaryota; kingdom Metazoa; phylum Chordata; class Aves; order Passeriformes; genus Rhagologus; species Rhagologus leucostigma. The sequence continues at coordinate 9,629,463 of VZTD01001045.1, forward strand.
GTTCCCGGTGTTGTGCTCTGCGAACATCACAAAGCATACAGTAGTGTTCCTCTGTCCTGTAATCTCCTATCTCTCATTCTTCTTTTCTAGCCTTTTAAAATAGCATGTTTATATATCCTATATATATTTTATAGGATTTGGTATTTTGCATCTGAATGAATGGATCAGTTCCAGAGTTGTATGCACTTGTCTGAAAGCAGAAAAATACATCAAATACATGAATGTTTTACCTTTTCCCAATGGGACAGTGTTTCCTCTCACTTTCAGTTTTTTCAGAAATGAATTCTGCAGTGTAAATCCATCTCCTATAAAAGTCTCCTTTTCAAAATTTGCACTGGATTGTTAAAATTTTTGTATCTGTGATGTTGTGTAACTACTGTGAGACATGTTTAATATCTTTAAAAGGAAAGAAATTACCTCCTAGGGTATTTAGAACAGACCTTAATATAAACTAGAATCCTCAACCTCTAACTGGATGGTTTTACCCAGATGTTAGTCTGCAGAGTGAATAGATAGGGTATCTGACACCAGAAATAATCTGTGTTGTGTAAAATACTTTTTTTACTAGGGAAATAGATTAAGTTAAATACTTTTTTTACTAGGGAAATAGATTAATTTCTAGATTTCATACAAATCTATTTTAACATTGTCTAAGTTGTGAATCAGTTTACCTTTGTCTTTACCTTTACCTTTATCTTTTACAGATATATGAATCAAGAAGGATCTACTCTGACGTTTTCTACCTTCCACTTCAGAATAAAAAAAACCCCTAATACTTAAGCTATTATAAATTATCAGATTATGGGTTCTGAGAAGTTTAAAGTGCTTATATACACTTTGGGACCTGCTCGCTTGCCATAGAAATTGTTGAGAGAATATTTGCTTTCTAATTCCTCATGTTCACATTTCTCTCTATGAAAGAAGAAAAGTCAAGGCATTTACGGTTTTCAAACATTTAACAGCAAACAGTATCAGATGTTTCTTAAACATTGCAAACAAAACAAGTACTTGGAAATATATTGTAAAAAAATTCAAATATATGTAAAATTCAATAGTCAAATTGTCTCACTCCCTTTGTGCTACAACAGAACAGATTTTGGCGTTCTATGATAAGTCCAGGTATTGAAAAAGTTTAAGGAAAATAGTGCAAATACTGTGATGTAACCAAAGCCCAATATATTTAGAAATAATTTCTTCATCCTGTCTTTCTCTTATTCAGTGTGAACAAAAGTACCAAGCTATCTAATAGTACCAAGCTATCTAATAGCAAGGCATCATTTTTAAATTGGATTTTTCTTTGCTGCAATTTTGTCTAAATTTTACCTCTCTTTTCTGTGACCTCACTAACACACAGTTTTGGCAGGTAATCTTGCACAGAGAAGCATCTAGGCTCTCAAAGAGTTTATATTTAGCATCAAGAAACCTTTTCCCTAACACTGAAAAATAGATTGTGTTTCTAAGGCAGCTATCCAGCATACTACACCAAGTATCACTCTCCTAACATATCAGATATTCTTGTAAGCATCCCCAGCAAGACATTTTCTCTCTCACTCACCAGTATTGCCATTGTTAGCCTGGTACTGTCTTGATTTCCTGCATCCCTGAATCCATCTCCTGATTTGTTCTGTGAATTCTCTTGGAAAAGAATAATTTTGTTATGTCTTTGCAACCTATGTATTCAATGTCCTAAGTCCATGCTTACAACTCTTCAGTATTACAGCAACAAAAATAATTAAAAGTATTCCTCAATAGCCACATCATAGTTACTTGGCTATAAACCAAGTACGGACTACACAGATTACAAAGTTAGAGCAAAAAAGAAAATTCTTTGCTACCAGACACTATTAAAAACCAAAGAAACTGATGTCTCCAGCTGGCACAAATTTTAAATTATACTTCAGCAATATCTAATTGCAAATGAACTTGTGTATTTTTTATGGTCAAAATCTTGTTTATGGGCAAAAAGAAAGCATACCATATGGACAGACAGAAGTATCCATATAGACATGTAAAGCAAAGATTATGTATAAAAAGCTCTACACATAGATGTGTAAAGCCAAGAAATTAATGTTAGTATAATTGAAATCTTGACAATATAATTATTATTATTCCAGATCTAAATGTTTTGGATAAAAGAAGAAGAATGGATGTTAAATTTTTATACACTGACATTTTCATTTCTACTCCTTTGTGAAAAGTAGAGTTTGGGCAATCTTATTACACAAACAACATACAAACAATTTTTTGTAGTTAAATTGCATTTTTTTAACTGATTTCACTTTTTTATAATTAATATTTCTCTCCATTGTAGCGTTAACAAGATTGTCTCTTCCTTTTTAAGATTTTACTACAGTCTTCAGCCTATTTTTGCTTTCTCTAAAGTGGTCTAATGCGTACAGTTTATATAAATTCTTTTACAGCAAGTGGACAATGAAGAAACTGCTCTTAACTTTAAGGAGATTTTTAAAGATTAAAGCTCAGAGTCTCAGTTCTCTGAAATGTCTGATGCAGTATTAATGGGGGAATTATATTATTTTTAGGACCACATGGTTGGCACATTCTGCCAACTGATATAAAAATGGATTGCTGCTAATTTCCTGCATTGTATGCTGCTGCTAAATATTTATGTGCCAGCATGGTAACAGTACTTTCAGGAGTCACAGCTGAGTACAGGATTTCTAACTGAAGGAGAGTTCTGAGACATGGAATTAAGGCAGAGAAGTAGAGACTTTTCTGACCTCCTCTCAGTTTTCTAAGGACATATCTCGATACAGTCTTTTCATGGGCAAAATTTAAAAACCTAAGAAGCAATGTGAAAGACAGAAATTCAGAATTTTCATTTGCACTGTATGAAATCTGCATTCAAGCCCAGCACCATTTAAAGGAGGAATTGGATATGGTCTCCCACACTCACTTATGTGCATAAAGTTAGTGCTTAATCACTGCCTTATAGAGACTAAATCCATTGTACTCTTTATCTCTACAAAGCAGAGTTTTTTTCTCCTGAAACAGTTGACTGTTGAACATAACCCATTGATCTAGTGCAAAAGTTTCTTCATGTAGTGGTGGTGATTTTCTACCCAATCTGAATAAAAATATGCTTAAAATGGGATTATTCAAGCTTCTATTTTTCCTCTAAACCCTAAATAATTTGCACGGCATGTTTCTCTCTATGCTTGTAAAGGATGAATTCTTATTTACTTTCCCAGTAGTAAGAATTATGAAAAATCTATGTTTGTAGTTGTTTTAATTTTTTTTTCAGCATATACTGGAGTTGACAGTATGGACTTTGCTCAAATGCTCTACTTGTCTGTTCTTTGTTGTGCTGGTCTTCAGGGAAATCCTGTACAGTCAATTCTAGGCAGCCTTCTGACAAAGAAATTCATACTGAGAAAACAGAATGCATAATTGTGCTCAATGGATAAGAATTCAAATGCACTGTTTTCTTTCTTCTGGAATTACTAATATTCCCTAGGAACTAGCTTGTTGTGAAAGAGATATTGTTTCTATTTTTCTTATCATTTGTCTTCATTCATTATAGCTATTGTAATTACACAGCAAAATGGGTTTGAGTTTGCATTTTTAGAATATTTTATCTATTATGCAGGGGTTATAATAACCCAAAGCTGATTAGACTTTAAGGTGTGAAGATGTCAAACGACTATTGTCTACAGTGCATGTATGGAGACAGTATCATCTCTCTAAGAACAAAAAAGAAATGATTGTAGGAGAAAGAAGAAAGGAAGTAATTTTGGAGAGATATTTGCTTATTGGTTTTTTTTTCGCTTATATGAGTGTTCTGATTGCCAGATGGATTCATAAACAGACTGAGGCTTTCATGGCACTTGCTGCATGTAATGATCAGCAAGCCTAGGAAGTTTATAACATAGTATAAAGTTAAATGGATTTATAATATTAAACAGCCATTTGAAGAATTAGTGTACGTTTAATAACAGTTTTTTCTTTTTTAGGCTCTTAGAAAACTTCAATGGCAGTTACTGGTGAAATTAAAAAATAAAATCAATTAGAAAAAATTAAAAAATCAATCTAGGGGAAAAAATAGCCAATAGACAATCAAAAATAACAGCTTTTTATTTAAAGAAACAAAACTATTGCAATTATCCTGAGGAGAAATATCTTTTGATAATAATCTTGTTAAGTACGTTGAAAAGGCAGTCATGTCAAAATATGATTGAATAAACAACTAGTTAATAGTATTCATTGAAGTCAGCTGATGTCTCAAAATTAGATTCTAGATACTGTCAAAGCAGAGAAGATTACAGAATCAATTAGACTGGAAAAGACTTCTGACATCATAAAGTCCAATCTATGACCTGTGTCAACTAGATCATGGCACTAAGTGCCACATCCAGGGATGGTGAACATTCTGTATTCTAGACAGCAAAAAGTATTGCTATGATTCCCTATTGGACATGTTAACTGGATCTGGGTTACACACAACCGAAAGACTTTATGTTTTTTTATTACATCATGATCATGTTAAACCCCTTTAAGGATGGTGACTCCACCACTTCCCTGAGCAGCTCATTTTGACACCTAATCACCCCTCCCATGAAGAAATTCTTTTTAATGTCCAACTTAAACCTCCCCTGGAGCAGGTTGAGGTAATTTCCTCTTGTCCTATCATTTGTTACCCGGAAGAAAAGGCCAACCCCGCCTGGTTACAGCCTCCTTTCAGGTAGTTGTAGAGAGTGATAAGGTCATCCCTGAACCTCCGCTTCTCCAGGCTAAACAACCTCAGCTTTCTCAGCCACTCCTCATAGGACTTGAGCTCCTGTCCCTTCAACAGTTGCCTTTCTCTGGACCCATTCCAGCACTTCAATGTCCTCCCTGAACTGAGGGGCCCAGAACTGGAAACAGCACTCGAGGTGTGGCCTCACCATTGCCAGGTACAGGGGGGACAGTAGGTGCCCTGGTCCTGCTGGCCACACTATTCCTCATATAGGCCAGGAGGCCATTGGCCTTCTTGGCCACCTGGGCTCACTGCTTGCTCATTTTCATCCAGCTATTGACCAGCACTCCCCAGTCCTTTCCCACTGGGCCTCTTTTCACTCACTCTGTCCCCAGCCCATAGCGCTGCACAGGGTTGTTTTGCCCAAAGTGCAGGACCCAGCACTCCGCCTTGTTGAACCTCATATTGTGGGAATTGGCCCATCGATGCAGCCTGTCCAGATTCCTCTGCAGAGCCCTCCTACCCTGCAGCAGATCAACACTTCGACCCAACTTGGTGTCATCTACAAAATTGTTAATGGCAGACTCAATCCCCTCATCCAGGTCATCAATAAAGATGTTAAACAGGACTGGGCCCAACAGGATCCCTGGAGGACACCACTAGTGACCAAATGAAGATCACAGATCTTTATATATGAAGGATTAGAGTTGCTGTTATGGTACTCCAAAACCAGGGAGCAGTTACCTTTTGTGGACAAAAGTTTTTCCAGTGGGACAACAAAGATTATGTCTTGACAGAGATTAATGGATTAATGGGCTATATTCTACTTTTGAATAGCAAGATCTCTCCAGCAAGAAAGCGTATTTAAGACTTGTTGTTAGCTTCATATATTTAATCCTGAATCTTAATTCCTCCCCTCCCTGCTCCCCCAGGTAATTTCTACTGATCACTATTTGAAACAGGAAACTTCTGGTTAGTACACATTTGTATTTCAATACAAGTTTTACCTTCATATTCTTCCTGTAACATGATCATGATGTAACAAAAGAAAATCCAAAAGGAAGATATGACCTACCTATTTTACTTCATAGCCTTACACAAATTTTTGAGGTTATAAGTGACATAAATGCTTCACCACCATTTGCTGTTTTCTTTGTGTTTCAACATCACTTATTTTTGTATTGAATCTGTATTCCCTTCATCAAGAAATTAAATAATGACAAGAAACTTATATAAAGCACTTCAGTCATAGCTAGAAGAATGTTTGCATCCCTTCCACTTCCCTTTTCTCATGGAAAACAGAGGGGGAGGGGAAAAAAAGGAAGAAAACTGGGCTCTGCAACAACATATGCTTACTTATCTGTAGGATATTTTCAAATTATGATCAAAATTATGATTTATGTGTGCTGGCCACATTTCTGAATATCACCATTAACTTTATGAAAGTTTTATGGTTCTTCTGGAAATCTGTTATCCTTCCTCACACATAGTACTGCACTTAAAATGTGTGCAGCCACACATAGGAGTTATGTATACATGGTTTTTTGCTGATGGATAGACAGGATGCTGCAGTGGTATTTGTCTAAGCCTTACAATTATACAATGTGTTGTGAGCATGACTGGCATTAAGTTTAGTTGCAGACCTGTATATCTTGTTTCTTATAGCAGTTTTTATGAAAAGGTCCTGGCTGTCTACAGAGATGCCTCACTGTGAGTATCTTCTGACCATTTAATCTGTAGGCAGCAGAGCCTATAGAGCAGAAAAAAATACTTGGTAGATTACCATGACAGGTGACACAAATTACTTTGATTTTTAAAAAAGGCAAATACTTTATAAATATTTTTAAGACTTATAAAAGACTTTAAACCAAAATCAGTGGATGATCTAAGACAAAAAAAAAAAAAAAAGAAAGAAAATTTCTCTTGACCAACTCTAGATATTTGTGTTTAAGATTGTCACACTAATTTTCATGTAGTCAAGACAAAAGAAGCAAGCATCCCCCACAGACAATTCATCTTGAATTAGTAGCTCTTACAACCAACTAGTATATGTTCAAAGTCTGGATTCCCAAATACCATTCCATTCATACGGGTTTGCAAGCATCTTGTTAGATCCATTAACCATTACTAACATATAAAATTTAAAATGAGAAGAAAGGGAATATCAGTACAGGAATGTACACATAGCTTTAGCAGTCATAGGACTGCATTTTTTTTCCTCAGTTGGGGTACAGGAAAGGTGCTGCAGAAGTCAGATTTCAGCAACACGCTGAGATCAATCAAAGTGAAAGAATTAAACAGATTTTACTAATGCAACTGAGGTTTCAGAAGAAACAGGAAAGGCTGAGTATAGCCACCAGGATGAACTGAAAGTTTGGATCATTTGGCCAGTCCATGGTGGTGAGACAGATCTGAGACCTCTCTGAGAATGGCCAAGACCAGAGATGTTGTCCTGCATCTGGGCCTAACAGCACCTGTGGGCAGTCACTCATCTGCAGGGCAGCAGGAGCCGTAGATCAGGTGGGGCCGAGGCAAGAGCCTCAGCTGAATGTGTCTCCTCTGGGCCAGGGGTCAACCCTGGGCATGGCTGACTCATGACATCCGGGAGCCTCTCACCTGGTGCCTGAGTTCCAGCAGCCAAACTACTGGAAGAGCAAAGGGTGCATGTAGGGTCTGCCACTGGGCAGAAACAGCTGACTGGAAAAATAGAAATGTGATGCTGAAATGGCATTTAGGTTTTGCAGAATGGGGAGGGAGAAAGCTTACTGTTGAATTATTAAAAAAACCTGAATTCATTTTGTCTAGCAGGTGTTTTATAGGATTGCAAGACATTAAAGAACCAGAGAAAATCAAAGTTTCAGATGAATAAAAGTTTGATTTTATTCAGGAGTCTTAGGGTCCCTTTGCAGGACAGAGGTAACCTGTGGCATTTCATCTGAGTAAAGCTGCGGATCACATACTCCAGCTTATAGGGCCAACTGCTGATGCAGCTTTGCATATTGCTACTTTCTATAGTGATGAATCTTTACTAATTTCGCTCAAACACTGCCCTAATGTCATGTTTCCTTATTATTATCTGCCTTTATGCTGGAAGAGCCAAAATATTTTGATAATTTTATATTGCAAGTTCTCCTGTAATATTTAGCAACTTTTCCGGTATCTTGGGCTCTAAGGTCTTCTTTGACTTTGTTTAATGGAAATATTTGAAGTTTCAGACAATGGCAATCTCATTTCTGTCCCTTATCTCACTTCCTTTTATAATTCCTTTTGCTGTAGGTCACAGCACTTTGGAGAGAAAGTTTCTGAATAGTCAGGTAATTAAGTCCTTGATATGATAGCACTGTGTGAACTCCTTCTGTTCTTTTCTCTCTCCTTAAATAGTTTCATGTCGTATTCATATCAACTTTTTTCTGTGATGGCCCTCTTCAATTCCAGCTATGATACTTTATCACAGCAGCCTCTCTCCAGCTTGGTGTACCAAAGCAGTCCCTGCAGTGATCTTTGCCAGAGTCATGAAAGCATTCTACTCTGAACTGACACAACGCTAGTTTTTGAAAATATTCTTGCAGCTGACTGTGTGAACAGACAGATGTAGGCCAGTACACATCAAGATTTCTTCCACTAATGTGGAAGTTTCATGGTGAGGTAAAGATTTTTAATGGCATCCTTTATAAATACATCATGGCTGCAGTGTTTTAAGATTTCATTCTTAGACAATAACTAATGTTAGCTACTTTATCTGAGCCAATAGTGTTCAGTACTGGACAAGACTTTAAAAAAAAAATCAAAAAATACCAAATTAAACTGGGAGAGACAACACGTACCTGAGCATAGATGAAACAAATGTAAAAGGTTACCTGACTGACTTTGAGGCAGCTTTGGAGAACACATCGAAAACCCAGTTGATGTAAATTGCTATAGTTTTATTAGCTGCATTAGAAATGCAAAGACCACCACTTATGAAAGATCTACTGTGTTATATGTGATCTTGCTGAATGTATTGTAGTAGCTGTAGTTTTTTTTGTCCCAAAGCGGAAGGATCTTCTCATTTTCCTTGCACGTATGTGTATGCTGAGAGGAATCCAGTGTAGTTGAGGAGAAGTCTGCGATAAAATACTGGTCATTTCCTGGACCTGCTCCAGGAAACTGAATTCTTATGTGCTGTTTAACAGAAGCCAAGTTGCACATCTTGATTCGATAGGTAACTGTGTTACCTACATGTCCACAGGTAATACAGACTTCCACACCCTTGCCTTCACATTTTTTCATCACCATTATGAGTAACTTCACATTGTGCTGATCATTCATAAATGAGATATACAGCTTCATCAGTAAGACACTGGAATGAAATTCCATAATTTCCCACTCCTAAACCAGGATCTGATTTACATGAATACTACACTTCTATGTCTGCTTTTCTAGTTTGTCTTCAGATGGATTTGTATTTGAATGTTGCTTACACATTGTGGTTGCATAACCCTCCTGAATACTGACATTCAATATTATTAGCAGTACTGTGTGCAGTCAGAAATATGAAATAAGAAACAGAGGTCTAAGTCAAGAAATCCAAATTTCTTGCCATTCATACAGTTAGGCACCTGTTTGAAATGGGGCTGTTGCAGGTGGTCTCTCTCTGTTACTTGGGAACCCTTTTTCTCCCTTCATTTTTTATAAAAGGCAAAGGCTCAGATTTCTTGCTCTTCTAACTCAGTATCGGTGAAAAATATTTTGTTATTTTCCCAAAATTTCCATAGATGAGCGTTTTTTCAGCCTCTGGGATTCTTATATTTCTGAGCAAATTTAAAAAAAAACCAAGACCCACCGCACACAGTTTAACTTGAATGGATTTAAAGGGCAGGGTCTTTATCAGGAGTTCAGAAATACAGTCGTAAAAGAAAAATTTAAAACTCAGTTCCAGGAAAGAATTTCTGTGTTAATCTTTAGCTGTTTCTGTCTTTCATCTCTTTCCAAAAGGTCTCATTCCTTCCCCTTCGCTTCTGCCTGACTCTGAAGGTTCCCATAACACACCCTCTCTCTTTCTTCATGTGGAACAGCTCCTCCTCCTCTTTCCTCTGGGGTTTTTCTTACTTTTCTCTCTGCTTCTTTTTAAAAAATAAATTCAGACTCTGAATCTATATAAAATATAGTTGTGATAATTTCAGTGGGTTTTTTATCTTTTCTGGTCTTTATAGCTGAGTATCTTCTTCCTTTTTACCCTCTACTTCCTCACACCCAGTGACTGAATTTGTCCCTGCTCCATCTGGGTTTCTCTGAATTTATATTTATATTTATATTTTTTCCTTTATTATTACATTCTTTTGCTGTTGTTGGCAGTTGTGCAGTTTAAAGCATTTTCAAGGGTGTTACCACAGCATGCAATAGTACATTATAAAATTTACTCAGTGAACAAGGATCACACCAGATTTAGAACTAGTAATTTCATGTTTGCCATATATTTCTGAATATCTGGTAAGGTATTAAACATATTTAGAAACTTTTCCTCCCTATCATCTTTTAGGAATTTTTTTGCTAGTGGGCATGCACCCGTGTCTCTTAGCTAGGCCTCTTCCTTTATGTTGTGATGAGGATACCTAAGGAATATGGCTGCTTCTTCAAGACAGGCTATTCCAGTCTCCCAGCTTGGTGTCAAGAAGATAAACAGTGCTTGCTGACATCACTTCTAAAATTGATCAGCCAGTCACTTATGAGGCAGTTTCTGAATGATGGAGATTCATGAAGAATGCTGAGGCAGGTTTAAGCACGCAAAGATTTACATTGGGTTCTCTAGTTTATAACATACACAGAATTCAACAGTCTGAGTTGCTTTTGGGAAAAAAATATGGAAAAAAAGGAAGAGGGAAACAGAAAAAGGAAAGGAAAAACTGATTTCTGGCCATCTGGAAATAAAAGTGTCAGCACTTTCTCCATTGCAACTAGTAATGAGTGTTTGTCATCATGCTTTCTGCTGCTATTGTGTAGTTTTCATCAGGACTGTGCCCACTCTCTTCCCTGCCCTTGGTTGCTCTTGTTTCTGATCTTCTTGGTGCCAACAGGGCTATGAAAACAAGAGCAAATGTTACACACTGGCTTTTAAGCACCTCTGCACATAAAAAGCAATAGCTGTCAAGAATTTACATGAATAATATTTTGTTATGCACCCTCTTTGTTTTTTCTAATTTAAACTAAAAACTACAAAGCAAGAACTAAAGAGAGGTAAGACAATTCTCTCATCCCCGATAATAGTCTCTCATGAAACCCCACAAAAACAACAAAATCAGGGGTTTGCAGCTATCAGGCCATGAGAATGCCAACAGGACAACAGGCTGGGAACAACAAAGGAAGTACTGCTAGAGAGCTGCTGAAACATGCTGCCTCAGCAGCTTCAGGGAAAGGTTACAGAGCTGCAAGCAAAAAGCCGGTAGGTGATTGTTTTTGTTTGTAACATGAGATGTCCTGGAACTGAACTGCTTCAGCATGAGAAGAAAGGAGGAAGGCATTGCTAACATCAGGGATGTGGAATATGAACCCTATAGAAAAATATCTGCTTTGTCTGGTCAGCTTCAGACGTGTTTATGAGTTTGTTATGGCATAAGCAGTTGATGTCAAAGGTCTGGAGATATTAAAATACATTAATCAGTTTAAAGTGTTTAAATTTTCTTATTTATGTGCGTAAATTTTGAATCAGCAGTAGTGCTGGGATCTTTTAAATTATGAAAGAGTTGAGAGGAATAATAGATATATGTTTACAATGGAATTACTCTAGTAGCTCAAAAATTTCTTAAAAGATAAAATATTAATATTCATGTAAATTATGTTTTGCTCTGCCAGAAATTAAAAGGTTATTTCTAATAGCTTTACTTTTTTTTTATTTTCCTCCAAAAGAAAATAAAATATTAAGTTGAAAAAACACATGAGCAGAAGCATAACATTTTTTTGCCAATCAATTGATAATTAAAATATTTTAAAATATTGATGGATGAGGATGATACAAATAACCTGCATTACAAGACTCTGGCATCATGAGGGATTTTATTAGCACTTTTTGATGGAGAAAAAAGACATGCTGAAAGGTGAAAATATGCTTATGTTTAAAAAAAAAAAAAGGAAAAAATATAAAAAGCATCCTAAAGCAATTTTCCTGAAGAAAATTTGCTGTCTGAATGATGCGTACACAGAATGAGAGATTGTAATTTCAAAGATCTTAGGAAAATGATAAACTCTCATCTGATGTCTTAATGTAAATGCATCCAATAAAACACAACTTTTTATCTGGCTAAGCAGATTTCAAATGCATTTGAAATTTGAAACACACTTTGATTAATTCTTTGGAGATGGAGTCTACTGAGAGTTATTTTGAAAAGGGAAAAATAAAACAGTAAGAGCACGTATTAGGTTCTTCAACATCCAGGTTTATCTCTCTCTTATGAGGGTGATCTTAGTCGGAGTCTTGTAGGCTTGGTTCCAGCACTCTAGGTAGAACTGTGTTCTTTATTTCAAACTTAGCAAAATAAGGTTTCCAAAGAAAGGAAACCAGTTTTCAGCTGTGAACCAAATATTCATGGTTCAAACTTTTGCAGATGTTATGAACTAAAGAAAAGTTGTGGCTCTCTGGCCCTTATGAAGACTGACTGTTTTGTTTGTTTCAGTGTTTAGTACAGAACAGCATCTAACTTTACCACTAATTTAAGGTCACCAGCTTTCAAAAACTTGGCCACAATGACCTGTTATTTGTGTTGTTACTCTTCTTAAACTCTAATGTTTTATTTATAAGATGGTAAGCCTATTTGTAATATTTTGCAGCCTCCATCATTTGAACTTTCATATTATTTATTTTCTGTGTAATTTGATGGTAATATATTATGGTCTTTTATTTCAGACTTGATGGCAAGCTGAGAAGTTTAACAGTTTTAAAAGAACGGAGATCAAATTTCTGTAAGTAGCAATAAAGCAATAGTTAAATACATTTACAAATTAAAAATGAGGTTTTTAGTGATAAATACTGAAAATGTAAACAAATTGACTATGCTATATTCATGTAACAAACTCTCTGGAAGAAAAAACAACTTAGTACATATTTAATCTCTCTAAATCCTGAAAGTTTAATAAAAATAATACATGTTTTATTCACAATAATATGCTGATATCTCTCATGTTCTGTTCTGGTAAATACTGATATATTGATTTACCACTGCCTGTCACAACTGTTGTGGGCAGGGTTGGTGGCAAGAAGTTTGTGAATTTTTTCTTAAATTGTGATTAGAAATATGACCAGCTGTGTGTTGACTTCACAACCAGCCTGTAGCATAGAAGCACTCATAACCCACTGGGCCGTTTTGGGGCCTTTTTTCATTTTTTATCTTTTTGCTCATAGGACAAAAAGTTTCTCTACTGTGGCTGTTTGCCACATACAGTGACAAAAATATAATACTTAGGAAAGACAAATGAAGCTGGATATTTTACGCAGTCCATTCTTCCAGGGTATTTCCTGCATCATCAGCTGCACATGTGAGAATATTCCTACCTAATCCCTTGAGAGTTTGTTTATGGACCTCTCATCCATGAATTTGCCTAAGCTTTCTTTGAACCTTAGAATTCTATCTGCCTTCACAACCTCCAGTGGCAACAAATCACTGAAATTCAAGACCTTTTATATTACAAGATATTTTATCTATTTTTTTACCTCTTAATAGTTTAAAAATTGCCCTGCAAGTGTTAGTGTTCTAACAATTATTTACTACGTTATTCACTTTTGTTATTCACCATCTCCGTAATTTTATAAACCTAGCCTCCTTCTCTCTTTGCCAAGTGTTTATCTGTGACCAAATCAGCCTGCTCCTGAACTTATTATCAGATCTTAATGTATGTGGAAAAGCAGCTGAGATCATTCAGCTCTGACAACTTCATACATCTGGATTTTGTGTGGGAACTCCTAATATAGTCATTGTCTATTTAGAGTAATTTTTAATTCATTCTTCCAAACAAATATTTTCCCTAACATAATGTATTCAAGTAAATGTATTATTCTTGAAAGGAAAAAAAATAGGTGTTTTTTAAGTTATTTTACAATTTGACATAAGTTCACACAGAGCTTGCAGGTGCCAGTTGTATAGGATCTTACCTTATTCTCATTTAAACAAGTAAAAAAAGTACATATCTTGAAGCTAAGAGAATTAATTTATAGTAGTATACTTGATCTAAAGTTCATTGCATATTTAAAAGCATGAATTAAAAAAATCCGGCTTGGTCTGTTGCTTTTAAAAATGAAATAAATATACATCCAAAAGCATATCCCTCATGACTAAATCTTCTTTCTGTTTTGTTGGGGTTTTTTTTAATAAATACTCTGCTAATATATGAACTATGCATTCTCAAAAAAATAGTTTTCTGTTAAATGACTGTTTATCGTGTTGAATAAAATGCAGCAATATATCATGGAGTCTTCATTTATAAAGCATTTTTTTACATAGTATTATTCCAAAACTTTATATGCATAAGCATACATTAAAGGATGGGGCTGAAATGGTATTAATTTCTGAAGGACTGGAATCTTACTGGACTCCTTGGAAATATTATAATGAAAAACATAATGGTTTGGTAATTGCAATGTAGCTTCAAAAGCAAAATTTCTCTGTAATATTGTTCTAGGAATTCAATGAGTCATTTAATGAAAAAAATGGAATCATATAAGGGATGGTTTACCCTGTTATCTGGAGTTAGTATTGAAATCTCGTGTTCTGTTCATATTTACAATAATCAAAAATCTAACAACTTAAAAAAAATTCATGAGGAAAATGTAAATCAAAATTTATGTCCTTAAGAAATATGTGCAGAAAGCAATGTAATAATGTATTTTATATGGCTTTATCTTTGCAATATTTTTATATATACAATTTTGAATAGAAATGTTGAGAGAACTGTGGTCATTCCAATGTTTGAAGTCTTTCTACTTAAAACGTAAAATCACATTCCTGTTCACATATGTTTATTTGTACAGTTTTCCATTTTTATGGAAAAGTTGGATTTTATTTTGATTTTCTTCACAGAAATATTTCTGACTATACAATTTTAAAGGTATTACTTTTTAATAAGTGAAAATCCTAATAAACAGAGACACTTTTTAAAATTCTCTAGGATCCGAAGTCCCAGTGAAAATAGATCATTACTCAAATGTACACTGACCTCTGTGTTTCTGAGATACACTGCAAATCAGATGATAAAATTGTATGCACATGCACATAAGGTGATTTTGCTATAACACATTTCTCTTTCATGCAGTCAGCAAATTGAAGAGGAAACTGTGTAATGCTTGCTCTAATTTGTTTTTAGCAAAGCAATTTGGTAGCTCTAACAAAATAAAGTAACAATCCTATAGATCACTGGAAAGTCTACATGGAGCAGCATCTGTTAAGCCACTTATATAGCTGTCTTGTGAAATGCTCTTTTCTGATTGAAGAAATTATTTTGTCAGAACAAAGTCTGTTACTTCATGAATATATAATGACAAATTAAATACTGTCACCTGGTTTCAAAAAAAGCTATGAACATGCTTTCACTGAGCACCTTTGGAAAGTTTATTCATAAAGATTTCTTCCCACTTTAATTAATAAATTATACATTGCATCAGAATCTTGAAATATGAAAACACTATTTTGCATATTGTTTTGAAGGCAAAATGGGCACAGATGAGCATGTGTTTTCTCATTAAATCTTCACATTTACTTGTAAATGCAATCCAAACCAGATTAGAGAGCATTAGAAAAGTACCAAGAAAATACATGCCTTCCAGTCATGCCAAAGACAGATAAGGTGTAAAATGGAAAACTGGGGTGATTTTGGTTTTCTGTCAGAACTATTTAACAACTCTCAGTTCTTACAATGCTGTCATTTGAGCTTGTCATGAGCTCAGAGAGACCTGTTTTATATCCCCTATATTTTTATTAGGAATTGTATTTGTGCTGCTCCATGTGCCTACTTGCAAGCTACTGTTGTTCTGAGCGCAATACAGTAGCTCACAGAGGACTGTTTAAGAAACTGTAAATTTAAAATACAAAAAATGTTTTTGATTACACTCAGAAATGACACATTGCACTGGTTCTGCTATCCTGCAGCCTCTAAGCACTAACCCCCAAGTATTTTCTGAAGTTGCTGAATATTGCATCCATGAAAGTGTTTATAGGCTTCTGACACTAAGCATCATTATTTAGAAGACTGGTTGAGAAAGCTGGGACTGTTCAGCTCGAAGAAGTGAAGGTTTCGTGGAGACCTTGTAGAAGTCTTCTAGTATCTGAAGAGAGCCTACAAGGAAGATGGAGAGGAACACTTCATCAGGAACTACAGTGACCGGACAAGGGAAATACCTTTAAACGGAAAAAGAGTAGGTTTAGGTTAGATACTATCAAGAAATTTTTTTACTGTGAGGGTGGTGAGACACTGGAACACATTGCCCAGAGAGACTGTGGATGCTTCATCCCTGGAAGTGTTCCAGGTCAGGTTGGATGGAGCTCTCAGCAGCATAGTTGTAGTGCTGTATTTCCCCACTCCTTTTCTTACTAAATGCCTGCCCTTCCCACACTGTCTCCCCTTCCCCGCCCNACGCCTGCCCTTCCCACTCTGTCTCCCCTTCCCCGCCCCTAGTCCTGACCCTTCCCTCGGATTCTCCCTATTGATTCCTGTACCCCAACTCCACCCATGGACCGCCACTATGCCCTGAGAACATTAGTCCATGTGCTCTCTTCTCCCACCTCATCCCCATACAAAACCCCAGGCTCCATGCCATGTGCTCGCTCTCTGCCTTTGGGAACCATGTGAATAAAGATCCTCTGAGGTCCGCATGCAGGAAGCCTTCTCGCCTCCTTTATTGCCACCATGTTGTGGAGCCAACAGCTAGCTGGAGCATGAGAGCGGGGCAGCTCGGAAGGGCTACAGGAAGCAGAACAGCCGCTTTCCCCGAACCAGCCCCACTGCACTCTCCGGGAAGGTCTGCAGCTTGCCATACCTTTGCAGGAAACACACACCACAACACCTAGTCTAGTGAAAGGCATCCTTGCCCATTGGAGGAGAGTTGAAACTAGATAATCTTTAAATTTCCTTACAACCCAAACCATTACGTGATTCTATGATTCTATTGAACACGCATGGAAATGCAGAATGCAATAGTTCATGTTGTGTTTAGATTATGTCAATGTAGATCCAAGTCTCACTTAGGACCAATGATCACAATGCCGCTTTTTCTTAGAATATATATTTTTTAAGGCTAAAATACTGTCTGCAGAGAGTTGAAATAATTTTACATAAAGATTGTAACATAAGTGAAAGATGACCCCAAAAGGCTAAATTTCAAAGCCGTCATGATAGCTCTTGGAATTTGTTTCAAACAACATAATGCAGTGAAGGAAATGCATAGTTTTAATTCGTTAATTTAATAAACTCCACAGTAAATTAGTTTATAGTGTCCCTTCAGGTTCATGGCTCAAAGTACAGGAACATGTTTGTTTACTCTTTCAAATTGAAAATCACTGATTTCCTTTGGGAATTTGTCCTTGTTGACTGTAAATTAGTCCATTTATTTCATGATCTGATCAACATATATATTAATAAGAGACACTGTATTTTTATATTGGCAAAGAGCAATATTTAATTTTAGTTGCTCACATGAACTTCAATTTAAATAAAGATAATATACAGAGGTGGTTTTCTTTTCCCCATTTTGCAACACAAGAAGTATAAGGAAGGCTAGAACTATCTAAATACCATTTAAACTGTGATAGAGGGGATGCTTTGTTAATTATTTTTCAGCAGGAGTGCTTGCTGCACTACCTCCCTTGATCATCCATTCCTAAATCTCTAGGAATAGGCATGCAGTACTGCCACTACTGTACTGCTCTGGCTTAGAATTGAATCAAATAAAACACTGCCGCCCTAACAATTTTTAATCCAGACAAGTTGTCCTGTGTGGATCATCATATAGCACCAGAAGAATGAAATATTGCTGATGGGAGTGTTCAGCAGTGAAAAGCAACTGTGAGTAAAAACTGCCTAAAACATGGTCTCTGTTAAAATTCTGCCCTAAAATGTCTTAGTGACTTGGTTAATCAGGCGTATTGAATAATTACATTTCAGACATGCAGTACATGGACAAAAGTCATTTTTATTCAGGTACACAGGAGAAGGTTTAATGTTCAATTCTTACATAGTTGCATGGGGGTTAAAACATCTCATTTCCTTTTCAATCTGAAGGAAATCAAACCTGGCTTTCTCCTTAAAACTATAATCTAATCTGACTACACACATTAACCATATCTCTGGTGCAAGTAGAAGTGTGAAAATACTGAAGCTGGAAGGGAAAAACAGGAAATCACGTGTGGCTCTGTTCTAACACAATGATGCAGGTTTTGACCTGCAAGAAAGGAATCATGGAGTTTTGAACCATTACCACAAGATCTGACTAAATTCTTGCAAATGTTTTCTCAGTCCAGTATATAGCTTGAGGCATGTTGTCACAAACACCTGAGTCTTTTTTCTGACATCTCTTTTGGCTTGAGATATTTAGACAGTTTTTTGGATTAGAATATATCCTAGAAGAGAAGTCTATCAGGAAAGACACCTTGGAGTAATCTTGCATGTGTATTGTGGGACTGAAGGTGAAACAGCGATGATGGTACACTGACAGTCCAGGATCATGAGGACTGAAAATTAAAGCTGTTCGGTACCTGTGGTGCCCAAAGGGATGTTAGCAGACAGATTAATGACTTTCTAAGCCTATTCAAAAAATAAATTTCATTTCTGAGTCTCAGTGTTCACCACTAAGGTATTCTACTTCCTAGTGCTACACTATGCTAAGTCTACTCCTAAATATACTCCCTCAGATTTTAGGAGGTAGGATGGGTATCAAAAGTGCATAAACTTCTTTTTCTTCAGAGCTATACCTAAAAGAATATTCTGAATCTTGAATAAAACTAAGATTAGCTAGCTTTTAATCTTTCAAAAGATATAGCAGTTTTCAGAGCCTGCACATGAATCAGTGTTGCTAATTACTTTTAAACAGACCTTTAAGATGTGCTGCTATATGTTCTCCACTGCCAAGTGTTGCTATATAATTTGTATAAAGCTGTGAAGGCACTGAGGAACTGTAATCATGCTGAGCCACTGGACATAATTACTACTGCTGCTCTGTGTAACATCATTAATTTTGCCCTAGTTTTAAGGGTCTCCTTGGATTGTTCCTGAAAATAACTTGTATGTTTAAAGCAACTTCAGATTTGTGACAGTGAACTATGCTAATGATTCCCAGTATCTAGTTCAGTGACTCCTTTCTTCCTCTGAGGTTGGCGGAATGTCATACATTATTTTTTAAAATACAACCCACTTTACTTTCAGAAGATAGAAAACAAAAAGCTACACATTTCTATTAAACTTGGTCTATGTTGTGACTAGACTCTGGTAATATCTTTTTAGGATATTTATAAATATAAACAGACTGGATCTTCACTTGGATTTTTGTGAGTCCTCAAAAATAGGTAAATAGTTGTAACTGATGTTTAGCAGTTATCTTTTAGATTTTATTTTTCTTGTAGTAGAAAATTCATAAATAGAAGATTTACTTTGATTTAGAGTAGTCATTGCCAGGCTCTAAAGTTTTACGAAGGAGAAAGGAAAGCATGCCAATTGGGTATTTAAAACAACATTAAATATGAGGAAGAAATGTTTAGAATCCATCCTTGGTAGCAAAATAAATCCTCATATGCTTTTTTTCTGGACCATTATCTCTTGAACCTGAAGCTGTGTTTACAAGAGCAAAGAGTTGAATTGTCTTGTTGGTTATCGTCTTCATAAGCATATAGGATTAAAAAAAGGAAGAAAACGCTAAGAATTGGAAGGCAGAGTCTGAAGATTGCACCAGTATTTTAAAAATAGCAAACTAGTACTTCTTTGTATTCTCATACTGATTCCATCAAATTGCCATCTCCCTTTATTATAACATCTCCATCTTCTTCTGATTCATAATCAAACTATTCTTAAATGCTCTTTCTGACACCAGTTACTGTATAAATTCTCTTCGGTAAGATTAAGTCCCCTATTTCTCACTATGTAAACTACATCTATATACAAAGTTATTAGGATTTATGCAGGTTGTTCAACCAGTTTATGGAAAAAGCAGTGAGATACCGCCTCAGGAACACATCACATGCCTGAGTTCTAGGATAGTGATTGTATTTCTGACTTTTTTTCCCTAGAAGAGCAGATTTTTTCATGAGCCTTTCCTCTATGCAGGACAATGTTTTCTCAAAGGTTTGAATTTTGAGGTAACAACTTTAAAGTTGCAGAATGAACTTATATGACAACAAAAAAGAAATGTAGTTCTAGCATTGTCTCATGCAGTCACCTTTGTGAGGAGAAAGGACACACTCAATGTTCCATATGGTGAGCAAGCAGAAGCTTTTTAACAAATTTAAACTGAAAATGCTCATCCCAGTCTGTTAGACTGTATTCATGTTCTCCTAAATGTCTTTTTTTTTCATTTGGAATCATCAAATAATTTTTGAGACAAAAATTATTTTGAAAAAATTTCAAGAACTATTTTGAAAATTCACTTCCCAGAACCCAAACAAAACAGCGTGTTATGGGCTAATACTGTTAGAATATCCTTGATGCTGTGTACTTTGGCAAGGCTGGAGAATGTTTCAGCAGAAAATTTCTTCAAAGGAAAGGAAAATTGAAATCTAAGATTTCTATTATGCTATTCTGTAGAAGATAAATTAAAAATAAATTAAAAATAACAATTAGAAAGGTCAACCTTCTACATAGTTTTGGGGTTTGTATGATCTGTAAGATAATCAGCTCATTGAATTCATGTGCTCATTAATATTTTCATTGCATGTTGTTCTTCCTGATCAATACCTCTATTAATTGCCATAATAAGCCACTTACATTTTCTTCTGTGTGACACTGCCTAGTAAATTCTTACTGGAAATATTTCTAGGTTTCCATTCAGAAATTGATGTAGCAGTCAGCAGTTTATGCAGGCACTCCAGGATTGTTTTCTATTACAATAAAAAGTATTTTCAACTAGAGAAACTTTGAGAGGCATGCTGTAGTTTTCATCAGATGCATTTTCTGATAAGACACAGTGACGAGGTTTATAAAATTCCATATTTTTAAAAGCAGCAACTGTTGTTCATTCATTTCTTACTGACATCCTGCAATGCCATAGCAGATAAAGATCTTTCACAGTTTTCATTACCTTTAGGATATTCTTCTTCAAATTACTATTTAAAGATAAACATTTTCCAGTGTTTACTGCCCTTTTTCTGTGTCTTTCTAGACACCAGCAGGTGAAACAAAAATAAAATTTGATCAGATTTCGTGCCTGTTTTTTTTCCATGAGTGAAAATTCCTTCCTTGCAGAGACCTCATCTCAAAGCCTCTGGTAGCTAAAAGCACAATAAAATCCATTCCAAAAACACCAATATCCTCCAAATTTCTTCCATGTCTAAGTTATTTAAAAGTACCTTTTAAGTAAAGTCCTCAAATAAATGAGAAGAAGTGAGAAAATTAATTCCATGTTTAGAGGCATTTTTATAATTTTGAAGTAGAGATCACCTTCTTTGAGATTCAATTATTTTGAGATCTACAGTACTAGAAATATGGTAAACCACAACAGAATTAGTTTTAATTATATCAAGAGTATACTGTCAGAGTCTCTGTCTATTTTATTGAATTCTGGAATATGTCTGAGCCCATTGTCTGATTTCCCAAGCTGTTCCCTGTTTTTTTACAGAGTTGGTTTACATTCAAGACTGTGTTATGGAGGAAAGAAAAAAGCTCACGTATAGAGCCAATTTATTGTTAGCCTAATTGAAAAATTTTAAATCCAAATGAAAAGCAACAGTCCAGCTACAATGATAATAACAATTATAGTACAAACTAGTACAGGAAAAACTATATAATATTATTACCCTTAGAATTCTTAAAAAAACACCTTTTCTAAAATATATCCTTTTTTGCTGATGCTGTGCTCACCTTTCCAGTGTTCTTCCAGTTTCCCTAGCCAAGTGGTGCTGTGCTGTCATGGCGAGTCATCTGTGCCCGGCGTCCCTCCCTTCCTGGGAGAAATGCAGTGTTGCTGGTCAAGGTCTCATCGGTGCTTGGATGTGCTTGGGTTTATTTTTATGTTTCCTCACCATGGCTGCTGCCTTCTAGCTGCTCCCAGCTGAGCATGAGCACGGCCCTGCAACCTCCCCAGGCTCAGCCACAGGGGCTCATCTTACTTGGGCAAGAACTCCCTCGGTCTGCCGGAACCTTCCCACAGAGGCACTGGCAGAGCTCAGGCTCAGGCAGAGGACACAGCAGGTGTTTGGCCCTGAGGTTGGAGCTGAAAACAGCCCAGGTTTGGCTTAGGTGAGCCCAGGCCAGCCCTGAGACTGGTGCTTCTCAGAGCCCTGATCTAGGAGTAAATGAAGTCATTGCTACTGGGCTTTAGATAGACTTTAGATAACAGGAACAAACAAATCTACCTGTTTCTGATAGACATTAGAAATGTACACTAATGTATACCTATGAACCCAGCACAACCAAGCTGTAAATAAAGTCTCTTAGGGTCTTCTTTTATATAAGCAGTTGCTGCAGTGATTTCATGTTGAATTTTCTTTTTGTCACAAAAAAAACCTCAATCTAGTGAAAATTCTCGTAAAACTTGTCTTCTTTCCTTAAAAGTGGTTGATAAGTCAGAAAAAAACCCAGAACTTAGAGCTGAAAACTAGTGAGAAAATAATTCGACTTTGGAAAAGTTATTTTAAAGTGAAAGGGACAGCATAAAAAATGTGAGAAACACAAAATAAGATCACCAGCATGCCCCAACAGTTAATTTTGTGATTAAATCTATGATATTGGAGCTAAAAAAGGAAAAAAATCTGTTTCATTATCAAGTTTCATACACTGTCTCACTACTTTTTGCTTTTAACAAAATTATTTGAAAGCGCATGAATTCCATGGATTTATTTGATTTTCTGTTTTATTTTCTGTTTTTCACTTAAAAGTGCCATCTTCAACACTAATTCTCTAGCACATTCTGTGGTAAATACTTAACAACAAAAAAAAATGCCTTATGGATTAAAATTTAATTGTTAAGAAGTCTTTAGTAGATAACATCTTCAGTCTGTATTTTAACTGGCAAGCTGTCAATATAGAGCTTCATTTTCAAATTCTTGAAACCACTGGAATGGAAAGATTATATCCGAATCCCTATAAATATAATCAGAGACTGATATAAGACCTTTGGAAATATCTAAAATAAAAAATAAGTTAGTAAATATATTTAACAGAAATTTCTTTATGGTTGTTATACTTACCTAGGCTGAGGCTTTCCTTCAATCTTTACCTTGATTCGGAGCAAGGTATTAGACAGTCATACTTATTTCAAGTGTGTGTTCTCAATATTTTAATACAGTTTTCTTCTTTCCCTTTCCAGATCAAAATCAGTGATTCCATTCTGGAGTTAAAATTCCCTACTATGAAATTTTTTCATCATTTAAATTGTGACCAGCTCTATTTCAAAATATTTTCATCTAGTCCTATTATATTCAAACAGAAAATATTTTCTATAAATGGGTTAAATTAAAAGGTCAGGCTTTTGATGCACCAAATCTACTGGAAAAAGGAAACTTATTGTGTTATTACATTACATCTACCATCTCTTTATAGGTGAGTAAAACATGCTGAGGGAGATCTCAGAAAGGGATTTAGGGAATATTTTGCTGAAGCCCATCCTGCTTTTATAATCTAAATTAAACTGCAGAATTAAATTGCCACAGGACGAAAGTCAAAAGTACAAATTAAATCAAAAAGCAATTAGAGATATCTATGGCTTAAAAGTCCTTACAGACCTTTTAAATGCCAAGTTATAAATAGGAATTTTAACTAAGGAGATGCCAATACTGCAAGCTGTTGGAAGCTGAGAGGGAGTATGCTGGGGAAAAGATTACTCTTTACACAACCTATTTTTATATTAATTTTCTAACTGTGTTTCCACTTGCCGCAGTAAGCACATGGTACTTTACTAAAAGGATATTTGTTCTTATTTCATATAACCATTCCTAAAACCTGCATTTAATTTTTTTGAAATATTCTATTATTTCCCAAGTTGCAAAGGACTTAATGTATATGCAATAAGATTAGTAACAAAAGTAGCTTGTGCCTGTTCCTGTCGTTGAGTCTATTGTTTTGGGCAAAATGTTGAATGTGTAACCCTTAACCTAGCTGCTTAAAAAAAAGAGCAAAAAATAAACAGAAAAGTAGAGTCAATCAGGCAAAGCTATATTCATTGATGACGTTAGGAGAAGAAGCCTTAAGAAAAAATGCTTCCATTAAAATTACCATTTTAATGAAAAAAATCCATGCTATTGCCATTAGAGAAAGCAACTCTCAGTTTTGAAAGCTAGAGCTGATTTTAAACTGCTCTGATGTGTCTGTTGCTTTCTTGTTTATAGGACTACAGGAAGTAGAATTCTCAGAAAATAGGGGACGACTTTTAAGACGAATTTGAGATAAAATGAAAAAAAAATGAGGAATTAGGAAAGATTTCTCTGTCATAGAATTTTTCAAAATGATCCTGATTGAGCTGAAGGACAAAAATCATTCTTAGAAACTTGATTCAATAGTATGGAGTAGCCAACAAAGTAAGATTGAAACCTAGTTCACCCAGGATATTTACAGAAGGCAAAGTGATTAGAAAACACAATTTCAGATTCAAAACCCAGATAATTTAGCAAGCTCTACAGTGCTTATCTTTTTGGCTCATATTTAATCCAAAACACACAATCCTCAAAATATTAAAAAAAATCTAGTACAACATGAATGTTCAAGCAAAGAAGACTAATTCTCAGAGTTTCTTCCTTTCTGCAACACTTCCCAGCTACTGAGGAGTGAGTTGACAAAAATAAATTTCACATGAGTTGACCATGGAGCTCTGAAGTCTGAAGCTAGATGATAGCAACTATGGAACTGTAAATAAAACACAATGTGTCTGATGAGTAACTCAAAACACAGGCTATAACACAGCTGGAAAATTTCACTAAAAAAATCAAATTATTGCTATTCTGGCTATGGGAGGAATGTAATTTTCAGTAGCATCGGTGAGTAGGCAAGAGGGAAGTGTATTTGGCTGGGACTTATGTTTACAGTAGAAGGAGGATTGTAGGGACATCACAGTGATTGATTCTTACAGTACGCTAGCTCAGCTAAGTGCTCATACTTCTGACATTTCTGATTTGTATATAAGGAAAATGGATTTTGGTCCCCTTATATTAGCTTAAGCACCAGTACAAAATATTGCACATTAACAGGAAGTACATTTCTGCCCAGAACACAGTGTTAAAAATTATTCTATAGGAAATTTTATTCCCTTTTTTTTTGACATAGTGTTTGATGTACTCTAACGTACAACTCTTTCTGTGGGTGTGTACTACATAAATCAATCTGGTGAGATCTGGTAAAACTGCATTTTCATTGCAGATTAGAACAAAGAAGTTTTGCAGCAGGTGCTGGTACAGTCATGACAGAGTGGGGACAGTTGTAATATTTAATGGTCTGTAAATTCCCATGATGAATGTGTTTTCATATTGGCCTCAGCAATGCATTGTAAGACAGCTTGCTGAGTCAGACCTTTTCTAAAAAAAAATTGTTATTTGTGTGTCCATACCTAATCCACTAATAAGCATCCTTCTGTTAATTTAAAACAGTACTGTCATTTTCTATATCTCCCAAACAGCTAAAAAATCTAAATTAAATAAGACTGAATAGATTAAAATATATTTTCTAGTAAATTTGCTAGATGAAGAGTTAATTATCATTATATAATTAACCCAGTGTAAGGAATCTGCCTATCTTGATCTGAATATTTAAAAATGAGATTTATTTGCTCAGCAGAGAGTATTTTTGTTCCACTAATATTTCATATTTATATCAATATATCTATCTGTGAGATTAGAATAGCTGCATTTCAGACACTATGAATATAGTAGGTTCATATAAAATGTGTTTCTTCCTCTATGAGCTTATAGATTTTTCTCATGAGGTTTTCCTACTTTCTGAATAGTGAAGATATTTTTTCACTTATAAAACATTTGTTTTTTATATATTACTTATTTTGATATATTCGAATCAAAATACAAATGTGACTTATGATCATGGGTGAATTATAGATATATACTGGTAAAATTAGTAAATACATTCAGTGATTCATCTCTTTGTAGAGTATTTAATCTTTAAACAATTTTCCTTTGTAGTTGGTTTTTCCTCAAGTGCCATATGACTGATATAAAAGAAAAAAAAAGCTAGCAAAGAAACCTATCAATCTTTGTCAATTCAGAATTGCTCTTGAAAAGAGCATATAAGGAAGACAGAGATATTGACAACCTCGCATCTCCAGAAGTTGTTTGTAAGTGCTGTATTAAACAACACACCATCACCTGTGGATCAAAATCAAGTAAAAAAATTCACACTGTTATTTGGATGAACCTACTAATTTTATTTACCTGTTTTCTTCTTCAGCAAGAAATATAAAAAAAAATTGTTCTTTTCACATAGACCTTCTGGTCCTGTAAATGTTCTGATATCAATACCTACATAAAAAGAGTTAATTAATGAGCTATCCATAGACATTTCAAAAATCTCATATACCTTAAATTTTCAAGAAGTCAGTAGAGCCTTTTGCAGAAACATTCATATTTATTGGCCAGTGTGGTGTCTATCTCAAAGTGTAGTATCTGGGAAAACAGCTTAGAGATAAGGCTTCTGGAAACACAGACTGATGGCAAAAAGGTAAGGATTTCAGACTGTGTGTCCTACTGAAATTCCTAATGTATATTTAGGCACACAGAATTAGAAGAAAAGCTTACGAAACCTTTCAGTAAATTTTAAATCATGAAGTGATTATGAAGAAGAATACATGTATCTGAATGTGTTTATTTCTGTTTTATTCTAGTTTTATGAATTAAAAAAAAAACATCGAAAGATATCTTTAATCTTTCTACATGGAGATCAGTCTATTCATACTTTGCCTTCCTACAAATGCTAAATTCAAACTGTTTTTACTTTAGAGTATCTTTTGAAACAGATCTTCAGGACCAAGATAATAAGACTAACTGTAGAGACCCTACAGATGCAAAAAGCATTTTATTTAACTGTATTGTCACCATTTTTATTTGAACTTTGAAATATTTGCTCCAATTCAAGTATTTAGATAATGAGAAATAGTATTTTCTTAGTCTGCACTGCACTATTGCTCATTCCTGACAAGATTTGGATACGCTCAACTAAATTAGAATTATAGATTAGTATTTTTTTCTGCACTTTTGATTAAATGTATGAAGAAACAAGCTAGCCAACTTTCACAAGTATTTTTTTTTCTCAGTTACTGTGCTGGGATAACGATTGTGAAAAGAAAGTTATAAAATAAGTGTTTGCCAGAAAATCAATGAAATCCTTCTGTACTAGAATCATAGAACAATGAGCTTGGAAAGAATTTCTAGGGGTCATTTTGTCTATTCTCCTGCTCAAAACAGAGCTAGTTTCAGAGTTAGACCAGGTCATTTGAGGTCTCCCCCAAGGTTAGAGATTTCACAAGCTCTCTGGGTTTGCCATTCCAATAATGAAGGTTTTGTTTTCAGGAAATGCTCTTTGTAATTTCCCCTGTTGCATCTTGCAAATATTGTCTCTTTTTTTCTTTGTTGTACACCTTCGTCCTCAGTCTATCTCTTAGCCTGTTCTCAAAAGTTGGAAATGTGGCATCAAAGTTATGTTAACCACACAGCACTTGTAACCACACCCCGCCCACTCTGATGAATGCATGTGTGTGTCCAGTATAAGCAGACCTTAACTTGGTCATCCTTTACTGGGGGCTGTACTTTTCTCACCCAAATGTTGTTCCTAAGCATGGAGGTCTGGAATGCCTGTGTGAAGACTGGAGTGAAAGACTAGGGTTTATTGTCCAGACCAGTCTCAGCTGGGACACCAGTCTTGACCACTCAGGCTCAGCCCTGAACTCCCAGTGTTTGCCTGGGCTGTACTTCAGGTGTGTTCAGCCCTGTTGCATACTAGCTCTGACTTGCAAGCTGGTCTGCAGCTTTGGGTTGAAGCTGACTCTTATCTTGCCGTGATCTGTCTGATTATCAAACTGAGACCAGAACTTGTTAGTCACAGGTCTGGCCCTGCTTGGTTATGCTGAGCTGCACCCCATCAGTGAAGGTGCTGTCTTGCCCATGTCCTTGGTTATCAGCTGGTCTTTCCTCATGGAGCAGCTCTTGTTATTGACTGACAGTCTGAGCACACCTTGCAATGAAAAACTGTGGTAAACACCACACTGAATATCTCTGTATTTTCTATATTATTTACCACTAGTTCACCACCTGTCTTGAAAACAGGACAATTTATTAGTGGATTTCATTGGACTCAGTTGGACAATTATTTTTATTGGACTTCATTTTTGTAGCTGAAATACCTCTTTATGTCCTCCTTTTTGTCTTTTACACCCTTCTGGCAAGCTTTGGTTTTCCCCATATGCCCACATGATATTTCTGTGTTAATCTTTGGCAAGCTGCAAGAGAGAAGAATTAGGGAGCCTTCTTCCCCTGCAGAAGGGGACATCTGACTACCAATGTCCTTTGCTTTCTTCACTGCCCCACACAGGGATTATGCAAAAACTGGCCCAGGTAGACAGGCTCCCCAACAGACCTCCTGTCACATCATTTGTTGCCATGTCTGAAGCTTGTCTACAAATGAACACCTGCAGAGGCGAACTCTGTTGTCAGAAATCACAAGCCTCCAGTGTCTTTTACAAGCCTCCAGTACCTATTATGGTAAAAGTTCATTCTCCTGCTAGGGAGGAGATACATTCCTGGTCTTGTGCAATGTAAGGCTCTTGCCTCTGCACAGGCCTATGAAGGGAGAAGTATTTCCTTCCACTCACATAAACAGATGCAGCTCATGAAGCAAATCCTGAAGTCTTCCATTAGTTCATTAGGAAATCTGCCTGAAACAAGGACTGTTCTCTCTGGGAGTTGCATATACATTAAATTCATCTCCTTAAAGCACCAAGAGACCTCTAGTGAATTTCTGAATAATAAAAGAAAAATGAGAATCATAGATTGGTTATTTTACTGTTTTTTTCTGGTTTGTTTTTTTCTATCAGCTTTTTCTTCATTAGTTTTCTGGGTTTTTCTATCAATACTTTACAACTTTTTTTCAAGATTGGTAATTTAATATTTAAGTTTAGGAAGACTAAGTTATGAGAAAATATGTTAATTATAAAAATTAGCAAAATTATATATTGGAACTTTAAGCCTGTGCCTTATGAAGGTTTTTGGGTTCTGGAAGAATGAATTAAAACTATAATCTAAGCTGTTGCTGTAAAGTGATAGGGGATTACTTTTCTGTTCCACTGCAGATGTGTCCTGAGCTTTCAGGAATTTGTCACCTCACTCAAGGAAGAAAGGAAGAATTAGCATTATCTGCTAATAATTGTACCCTTCTTGTTTTTTTCAGCAAGTCTTCTGAAAATAACTAGAGACAGTCTGAAATTTCACTGCTATTAATTTAAAACTCAGTTTTTGTCTAAAACTTCAGTGCTGGGTTCTAGTCTAAATTTAACTTTTCTGATCACTAAAGATGTCTGATTTAACACACAATAATTTTACTACCTATTATATGAGCAAATTATACCTGTTAGTGTTAATCACAGTCATCACATCTGACATTATAAATCATAAACCACTCTTTAGAACTCTTTAAAACTTAGATGCAGGTGATCATTAATGTTTTGGTTCACACGTGAAATGCTGAGTATTTTTAAAGTTATCTTAAATTAAGTCATTTTTTTCAAGGCCGAATAATCATTGCGACCTGAAAAATGCAATGTTGCGGTAATAAAGTATTAATGGTAATCATGGTACATTACAGAAACATGTTATATAGCATGCTACAGCTTTCGAAACACTGAATTCTACTGACGATATCTGGATATATTGCAAAAATGTAATTTCTTGAGTATTTTCATTTGATGGTAGAAGATGCAGAGGTATTGGTTCAGCAATATCCTTCAGGTTTTCTCACTCTCTGCAAAAAGCCATGACCTGGAATCATCCTGGAGGTGACATTGACTGTCTTGAAAGAGATGACACACTTTTTACTACACTCAAGCTACTTTACTACCTGTGAAGAGTAATACTGTTAAAGTGACTTTTTTCCCTCTGGTTCTTGTAGATAGTGAAAAGGATTAATGTCATTTTGTGCTGCTCTGTGTAACTCTATGCCTGTACTGGGTCGGGGCAATAAAAAGTCAAGGCAGAAACACCTGAGGACATGAGCAGTCCATTTAGGCCAAGCAGGGGTTCTATTCCTTGTTCCAAATAGTATTTTTCTCTTCATTCAGTCAAAATATGGAATGCCTACAGATTTAGCTGGACCTAGCACCTGTGAGATTTTCGCCACAAAGAGGTTTTCGCCACAAAAATATTTGAAAATAACTACAAACAAACAAAACTTTTTGTCTGCTGGTCTTTTCAACTGAGGTTCTTGCTTGAGTGGCTATACTGCGGTTCAGAAGAAGATGCACTGACCAAAGGCACCTGTTTTCTCTTTTGTGTTTGTTTTGTTGTCGTGGGGGCTTGTTTGTTTTGTTTTATTTTTTATTATTTGTCTGCCCTGTAGAAAAGTTGCATTCAGTCACCTCAAATTAAGAAAATTCTAGGTTGTTTCATGTGACACCACTATTGGATTATTAAGTAATAAGTAACAAATACTGCAGTTTGTTCAGGGAAGGGTCAACCAAGTTGCATCCTATGGGAAGAATGGAATTTATCACTTTCTATTGCTTCTTTTCACCCTATAGAACAGGTATACAAGCTCTCTTAATCTCTTCCACTATTCAGAAGTACATTTTTCTCTCTATTGACTTTCTAAGAAAAGTAGAAGTTTGAGTTAGACTTCCTCTCACTCCTCCCATCCACTTTATATTATTAAAATTTGAATTAGTGATAAAGTTAATTGTAAATGATAAAGTATTATAATATTGGGTGTACTTTTTAAACTACAAATGTTAGAGACTAGAAAGATATCAAGATAAATACACAATGCCTAGAAAGGCAGAAATAAAAGGTATTGAGCTGAGAAAGATTTTGCAGGTAAGTTAATACAAAATGGAGTGACCCTGCAATGTGACTGCTAGAAAAACAAACTATGATCTGTGTGGTAAAGGGTTGTCTTTCAGATTTGCCTTTTATTTGCTCTGTTACAACAGAATAGACATGTAATATTCAACAGAGTGCCATCTCACTAACTACAGGCAAGATTTACTTTTCCAAAATTTTCTCTGGTATGTACAATTATGTTTATTTTCAGTATTTTATGTATTGCTTGCTGATTTGCAGTTTTCAGGTCTTAGATAATACCTGACTCTATAAAATTAATATAATTTAGTAGTAAAGTGATATGTTTTCAAACCACAGTGAGTCACTCTCTGGCTTGTTTCTATGTAGTGGTGCATTAAAGTAGTGAGGAGTTCTCAAAATTCAGTTAGCTAATAAAAGTGGAAGCTATCTTTGCATGAGAAACAATCTATGTGAGAAACAGAAATGCATGGATGCCTTTAGCAGATAATCTCCTTTCTCCTACTGACTGGTTCTGATTTTAAAAGTTATATGTACAAAACCCCTGTTATAATCATTATTTTCCAAAATAATTATGTTTTTAAAACTTTTCTAATAAGTTGTATGAGTTTTGGCATTAGCCAAAAACTTTACTAATCATCATAGCATGAGTTGACTGATAATTTTCCTGAAAAAAAAGATCAGAAAAGGATAAGTCAGATCTGAATGTCAAATAACAAGTTATTTTTTTGTAATGAAGTAAACCAGACTCTAAAGAAAAATTGCTCTCGTTTATCCAGGTATTCAGACAAAAAATTACTAGTAAATTCAATATTTTTTGAAAATAAAAATTTCCAGGTGGCTACAAAGTACACATAGTGCTCCCAAATTTGGTAATCTACTGCAGCTCCTACAAATGTATCATAAAGCATTTGAGGTTGAGCCTTGGTGCAATCGTGGTAAAATGGGATTGTTAAAACATCTGCAACTATGTGGGAACTGATAAGTGGAATTTATACTTGAGAATGTAATGAGAGTTGACACCTATTTGTGACACAACTGTATCATGGATTGCCTGCAATGTGATAGCATCACTATTTCTAGCAGGCAAAGATGTATTTGCTGAAGGTGAAAATGTCATTTAAACAGTTGATATCTTTCAAATAGTCTAAGCTAAATGCCTTGTACAATTCTTGCCTTTTCAGAACAAATATACAAAACTTGAAATTCTGGATAAAGAAATAATGCATCTGTAATTATTAAGTCAAGCCAGAGTATACATTTGCAACAACACACATGTCTATCTGTAGAGGGATTTGATTTGTTGTGGCAAAGATTAATAATCAAATATTGCTGTGAGTCTGTGTATAATGATTTGACATCATATCCTCTTTTACAATACAAAAAAAGAGAAAGTTCTAACTTGCTCCCATATGAGTGGGAAAGAAGTATATGGTCACAGCTGACAGTGAAAAAGAAGTTTGAGCATAAGCCAAGAGTAATATATTCAGACATAAACTCAAAAGTTATTTTTATTTATATGAGGAATTATATTTAAGAGTGCATAAATTGACTCTTCCATTTGGTGACACGTTTAAAGATTAAACTGAGGTGTTTGCTACCTGCCATATCTTCAGCTTCCAGCCTTGCTGCTATATCAGCAGATCAGCAGTTTGTTAACAGAACAGCATCTTGCATTCATAATGTGCTAAATGAACTAATCAAAATTTCTGTTACCTCCTTTTGTTTGTCTTTTTCTGAAATTTTCCTCATTTCACCCTTAAATCTTTTTCTCTGTACTCTCTCTGTACCAACAGCTCTTGCTTCATCATTCTGCACTTTCTCGTCCTTCCCCTTTTTTGCATCTTTACCTTTCCATCATGTTAATGCTAATGTCAGAGCACTACCAAGACAGGTGTTGCTCCCTAAGGGACAGGGATCCAGGAGCTAACAGTGGGACCTTGCCAGCCAGGACCTGTCCCTCTATATGTCCGTGGCAGCACCCATACATCTCTGTAAACCCCGTAAGATTATAGGTCTACCTCTCTACACAGTTTCTAATTCCTGTTTGTTCCCTGGGCTCCATTTGTTGTCTATACCCAGTCATGCTGCTTTCAGAAGAGGAAGTCTGTGTGCTGTGTTCATCACACTGTTCTTCCACACACATTTGCACTGCCTTGCCTGCCGCAGCTTCAGCCTCCAAACACTACTTCCCCCAGAACCGAGTCTGCTGCCATTCCTACTTCCCTGTAGAAGGAAGTCCCAACCTCTCCTACCCTCTGCTTCCTCTCAGTCCCCATGTGTATATTTGTTTCTCTGATGCAAATCAGCAAAGGACTTCTATTGTCAGAAGTCGCACATTTCTAGACTCCCACATCTTGTGAATCTCCGACCACTTGACATTCAGCATAGACATAGGACTGAATATATTCTTTGATGAGGCCTTTTCAGTACAGAGCAGAGAGTGGCTGGATTTTTCAGCACTGTATGGAGCAATAATCTGAAGGCTGTTACAGGCTGAATGTTCTCACTGCTGTGGTCTTACATAGCAAACTCCCATTCAGCTATTTTTTGGTAGAAATAAAATCTATCTTATTGTGTGGAAGAAAGAACTTAGCCACTTCTCTTCAGGGAAAGATTCAAGATGGAAAATCCAGAATGGGTTAAGATTTTAAGAAATACTGTTTTCTTAACTTTTGCAGTTGACTCCCTACTCTTTGTGGACTTCTGCAGGCCTTTTCCTCACTCCCTTATCTTTTGTTTGGACAGATTCAGCTGTGGACATCAGAAGCTAAAGAGTTCAGCAAACGTGATGCAAGGTGTTATGGCACACGGCCTTATCTGAAACCTTGGCTATTTCTATGTCACTGGCAGTGGATTTTTCTTTTCTTGTCCTCAAAGAGGTCTCACTTTTTCATTCTCTTCTGGGCTTATTCAGTCTGCCTCTGACTCCCAAGTACATTTTCCTCTCTCTTTTGCACTTCTCTCTCACTCACAGAGAGTGTACCTTACTTAGAAATGTGAGCTCTTGAGGGTTTGTGTGAACAGCTCAATTTGGCTGTTCTTTTCTTCCAAAGGTTAACTCTTCTGTCCATGTGATAAATTCTTGCACCTTCATGCCCCCAGCAGAAACATCCTTGAAATGAAAAGTAGTTATGTGTTATTTAGGTGCTGCATTGAATTCAAATATAGTCAATCCATTTTTCACTCACAAGTCTGAGAAGTATAACTTGCAACAACTTCACTTCTATTCTTAGCATTCTTTACCCTACTGTTGGCATTTCTACTTCTGTCAGAAGAGCAGTGGGAAACCACTAGTTAATGGCTAAAACCCTTCTGAACAGTACTTGTTTATCCATTTTCTGTGTTCCTCTGAATGTCAGGTAGTGTTTCACAGCAGTAAAAGTAAATGCAATCAAATACAAATTAGAGAATACACAAAAAGAATAATAGATAAATGGGAAAAGTGGTTTTGGATCAAGCCTTTTGACTGTACAATTAACTCTGTGTATATTTTCTAAATTAACTACGTTAAAAAATCACTTAAAGGTATTTAAGTATTTATAATTATTTTCTGCTTCTAATAAATAAGGCAATTGCTACATTGATAGTAAAAAGAAGTAATGGTAAAAAAAAAGCAGTATATTTTAATTTTTAATGTACTTTGTGTAGGTCTAATGGTTAATAGGATGTAAATCAGAAAAGTGATAAAATTAGCATGTACCAGGAATAAAAAATAAAGGTGCAGTATGTGAGTAGGGTGGAAATTGTTGCAATGACAGGGAAAGAGTTACCTGGTGGAACAAGATGGAAATGATAAGAGTTTCACAACAGTTGTAAGAATATTATTACCAATTCTCTAATGTTAATTTTTATTTAGTTAGATTATCAAAAGTCCTCAGGTGTCCTATTTCTTATTTAAAAAAATGGCAACAGTCTTCTTTTATAATGTCAGTGTTAAAACTTTTCAAAGATCCTAAAGGGCCAAGAGGGAATTTTTCTCTCTGTTGCTCTAATCACCCGGGGTTTACACAGTTCATAGCAAAGCAGGTCTAGAGGTTTTTCTGCCTTGACTAGTTCTGTGAGGACTTAATTTATAGATGGAGGGGGAAAAAAAGACATTATAGCCGTGAGGACTTCCTGAAGAATGGCAGACTTTCCCACATGCTACCAAAGTCAAGTCAGCACTTCATCGTTGTGTAGCCTCTACTTCTCAGGCTAAGGCTGCCAGTCCTGTTTCGGATCCCAGTATGGACTTGTGAGCAAGTATAGGGTTTAGGCATTGACAGTCCCTGCAAACTGTCAAACTTAATAACACAGAAAATGTCAGCCAAATTGTTATACTGAGTTCCATGTGAAGAAGAAATAATAAGCAGTGTTATATGTTATTCAATAGGGAATGATCTCTAGTTGAAAACTGAAGTAGCAACTTTCATTTATGTTCTTATTCTTTTCGAGGACACAGGTGGTGATGCCTGTAGTTAGGTTTGTCTGACGTTTTCCCATTACAAGACTGTGTTTGCAGTTCCTTATAGTTTGGCCAAGCTTCAAGCACATGAGATGCCTAGGTTACTTTATTATTTATTTTTTATTATTTTGTAAGCTTCTTCCTGTACCTGGCATGTAGCCACTTGGAAGCCCACCCAGCAACATGCGGTATCAGAAGTGTTCTCCCACTAGTCAAGATGCCCACATCATTCGAAAACAGAAAAGTCTCAAGGAAAGTTTTTGACTTTGGGATTTGTCTTCCTGAACAGAAAAGCCTTGATTTTACAAGAACATTCTCTTGCTTTCCCTTCGAGAAATTTCAGTTTAGAGTAATACAGCTAAAATTACTGAACTGCAAGAATTTTAAGTTATTGTATTTGATGTATGCATTGCTTAGAATTGAACTTTTTCCTCCACATCGTGTAATAATGTGTTAAGTAAAAATGCCTATAATTTCATAAGAGTTCTTATTTTATTCTTTTTATAAATAGTGTAAATCAGAAGTAACAAAATGTAGCAAAGTTTTAAACCTCTTGGTTTGCAGTTTTTCAAAGACATCACTGCAGTATTTCCTAGAATCAGGGACAAATACTAATGTCTGTTCTTTGTAGAACAGACAATGAACGTTACAAGCGTTATTCCCACCATTTTAGTTGAACTGAAGCTTTATGTCAGTTTAGGATTTTTCCTTTCTCATTCAAGGTTATAAGTGTCTGAGAGGAAATACCTCTGATAGAAAACGTATTCTCCAGATGTTGCTGTCTTTGGGTCGTAATGAAATCAGGTTGTGTGCCATGCTCTTCATTCCAAGCTATTATTTCTACTAATTGAGAAATTTTCCTTCTTTTCCTCTTGCTCGAGGAAAAAAGGGAAACGCACACATATATACACACACACACAAAGAAAACCAAAAATCCCAAACAAAACTATACACCAATAAAACCAAACTAAACCAAAGAAATCACATAACCCTGAAAATCACAAACGACATTTTTCTTGAATGGTATATTTATATATTTTTGTAACTCCTCAAGTTGTCTCTAAACCATGTTTTAGCAGAGTCTGCAAGCTCACCTCAGGTTCATTTTTGCAGTAAAGACTTCCCATATGCCTACCACTCTGTTTTAAGGAAATCCTTGGAGTACAGAGGATTTCAGGAGACTTTTATTTCTTTCTTTGAGATGGAAAATACTATTATTTCAGAAATGATTTAGACACTTTTGCTCATTTAACAAAGTAAAAAAAATAAAACATATAAGTCAGCTGTCCCCTTTAAATACCTAGCTGTTGAACATTTTTCAAACTTTATGGCACGTGTTATTTAGCAATATATTATTGCTAATTTCTCTCCAACGCTCTAAGCCATGTAAGAAACCTTCTATCAAAAAGAAAAAATATCAATTCGCTGAACTGCTTGTCTCTCTGTTCAGAATATTATGCTTTAAATAGTAAATTTATATAACTTTTGGAAGATATGCTCTTAGTTATATCCTTACATTTTTATTTAATTCACTCCTTTTAAAAGGACAGCAACAAACTTAAATGAGTTTAAAACCTTTCTCTTTTTCTTCCTTCTGTCACACAGATTCTTCTTATTCTCATTTCACCACACTTGTGGATCCAGAGTGGGTGAGGATGTTTTTATGGCAGGAACTGGTCATGTGTTCTAAGCTGTTATGTTCATGGTTTATTGCCCCATTTCTAACCCATCTCTTACTTATTGCATAAAATCCTGCCCAAAGCTTTTCTTGGTACAAAATTTTAAAGAGGCAGGGTGACAGCAAAGAAAGAAGGAATATCACAAAGAAAAACCAGTGTGACTTTTTTCTTGTTTAATAAAGAAATGTAACCTGCTAGTGAAGCAGGCCATTTCTTATTTTCTGTGGGTAATTAATTCTGGCAAGTATTTTACTATTGTACAGTCTTTCTGCTGTGAAAATACATCTGCATCAAATGTAGTGGGCAGCAGTGTACAATTCTAAACAAAACTTGCTTTTGAAGATAGATAACTATTGGAGTTCCATATCTAAACATGCAATTTTCTTTCAGAGCCTGCATGCGTTTTATTCTCCAGCCCAGGTTAGAAAATGGAATGTTGATGGGATTGCATCATCCACACTACCTTTCTGCATCAGTCTATTGCAAAAGGCATAAAATGGAATGCATTGCTCTATCATTGATTTGTTGCCAGCGTAATCTGTTTTATTCAAGTCACAGTCCAAGTGTTTCTCCACCACCACGTTATTTCACAATTTCTCTTCCCCAACACTGACCATGCATTATGAACAAGTCAGATATGTTCACTCAGTTTTAATTTTTATCACTCTTTTAAATCAATACCTCAGTGATTGATCTTCTGAAATTTAAGAATCAGTGAGCTGTATAAGTGAAACAGCGAAGAAAGTAGGTGGAGGATTTTTAGTCTTGGTTGAAATAAACACCAGGTGCAATATTGTGTTTTTAATGATTCACAGACACAAATTAAACATGCTGCAGTATTGTTTGTTACCATACCTCCTCTCTTTAAATTATATATTGGGCCATTCTCACTTCTCAGTCAGATTAGGGACTAGTAGGCAAGAGTGTACAAACACTTATTTAAAATGTCTTTTTCCAGTAAGTCTATTTCAATTAGAAATGGAGCAATTCTTTTCTCTAAGCTGTTTTCTTGAATTGATTGCTTGCATATTTTATCCACTGAGCTATATTTTAGCCAATATGTTGAGGTACTCAATATATTGGTGGCTACAGCAGAACAAACCAATGCCCTACCAGTCCAGCATTCTGTCTAGCAGCAGTTAGCACAAGATGCTGCAGAGGGAGACGAAATTCTTCCAGTTGAGCAGCAGTATAATATGAGGGAAGTGGGCAATTCCTAACCTTGAAAAACATAAGTTAACAATTTAAGAATTAGTAACCTGTGCAGACTTCCTTAGCATCTACATAAATTGAAATATTATTACATTCCTATGGACTTGTTGCATGGCTCATTTGAAGTTGGTGGCAAATATTTGTCACTGTATCTGATTCAGGATAAATTATTTATATGCATAACTTTTCGTTACCTCAATCAGCAGAAGAGAGCTAGAAGCACATATATAGAACTCTACATCTCTTTGTATGTTAATTATACCCACTATAACTTTTCTTACTCTACTCTAAAGGGAAATACTACTTCCAGACTGTTTAAAATAATCATGTATAAGTCTTCCGTCAAGAAGACAAATTCTGCATGCCTAATGTTCTAATCATAATAGCAGGGGACCAGAAAGCAAACAGTTGTATTCTGTTTCTAATATGCTACCTTGAGCTGAATTTAAAAAGTTGAATTAAAAAACTGAAATAAGGTATTTGAGGGTTCCTTTTGATTATACTATTTGGCAGTATCTGATTAAACTCTTTCTTAGTATATTTTTAACTCTATTATTTATTTTTTAGCTCAATCTCTATCCCAAAGATTTATGGTTGGATGCAAACTATGCAGTAGTAAACTTTAGAAGTTTAGATATTTTTCCATAGTTTTACATCTAAATTCCTTCAATAATCAGTCAAGAGAAATGGAATTTATAGATTGATTCATTTTGTTCAAAGATAAAATTTATTAATTGTCTATGAAGAGTGCTTGTCTTAAACTTGATCACCTTATAGGTAGAATTACATTTAATTACAGGAATTTTTCAACTGATTTCAGTTATAGCATAGTTAATTGAAAGGAAGAGAAATAGAAACCTAATTGCTGCTTACATATTAAAGAAATGGATGTGTCTTTTATGGAGAACAAAACAGTTTTCTAAAAGTATGTTAATTTAAAAAGCAGATGAAGAAAACCTCAGATTAACTGTGAGCTATAGAATAACTCATAGGTGTTATGCATAGTAAGGTATTCCTTTTGCTGTAATCTCTAACCAGAAAGAAAAGCAGAAATGACAGCCACAGTACTGTCAAACCATAGTACTTTACTTGTTTTATATGTGGGCCAAACATACCCTCTTTCAGATTCAAGATTCCTGTCTATTCATATCCCACAGTTTGCACAAAAAGATGCAGCTAGAAAAGATTTGACAAAATGTGGGGTCTCCCCTCCACTGAGAAAGCGGTGCCTAAGAAAGAGAAAAGGATAGCTGGACATAAATGGAAGAAAATAATTCAGAAATGTTAGTTAAATCTGGTTTAATAAGAAAAAATAATAGTTGATTGTCCCCTTCAAGTAAATCAATTTTAAGTAGCGGGAAGCTGTTAAAAGAATATGGATGGTCTGTTTACTCTTCCAGGACCCTGAAAGGAAAGCACAACCATGTTTATCTTCTTGGTAATGCCTAGCTGGGGCTTTTTTGTGAGGCTTTTTTCTGGTGTTTTGGAGGTTTTTTTCTTTTTTTTCTGTCCACAGTGCTGAGACTTCCTTCTTCACCTCTTATCGTATTTCTGTTACATTTGCTCTGTCCAGAGGATATACCAGGTTTGGAGACACTATGGACAACTCACATGGAGCCATTTGCATTCCAACACGTACATACTGGATGCTTCATGTTGTGTCTACCCTGACGGGAAAACACTCTGCTCTGATGGTCTCGAAATGGGGTCTGCGTAGGCTCATATGATGGAAATAAAATTGCTATCTGTACTTTGTCTACAAACTGAGGTGCAATTTAGTACTTGACAGCAGCAATTATTTTTCTGTAATGGAAAATTGGTATCTTGATAAAGTTCCGAGAGCTGAAATTCACATCCAATTTTGGGACACTGAGAAAATCCACAACATCAAGTAGTTTTGTCCACAAGTATTCTTTACACTGTGTGACTATAATAAACTGATCAATCTGATCTGAAATATGCTATTTTTAACCAAAGGGGTTAAAATAAAATTCCATTAAAAGAGATCTAAATAATATTCAGTTAATTTTTGAAACAAAATTATAAAGACAGTAGATTAAAATATGAATTTAAACTATTTTATATGACACAAGAGTTGACAATGGCAAAAAAAATCTTTTCATATCAGTACCAAAGTTTATTTACTGTTTTGCATTTGATAGAAATACTCTCATAAATTATTGTACTCATCTAGATCACAATAGAGAGATTAATAAGGAAATTTTAAAGTCAAAGGGACATCTTTTTTTAAGAAGGACAAATATAAGCAAGAACTGAACACTTACTTGCTTCCTATTTGTGTTCAGAAATATTCACCTGAAACGTACCCCTGCAAAAAACAATTTTTTCCCTGAAATTTTGTCTTCAGTAGATTATTCCATTACATAATTCTTGTGAAGTATTTTCTTTCAAAATTATTATTCAGGTGGATTTGTGTGTTGTGATTTATAAACCTTGGAAGAAAAGAAAACCAGACGTTCTCCACAGCTGAAGACCTTGTTAACAGGTATCCCACAGTTTCTATTTAGTCCATTTAATGGCTCTGCTGCAAGAATAATTTGTTGATTACCAGGTGTTGGCAAAACTTGCTGTATCTGATAATGTGATGAATATTGCATTCTAAAGGCTTGATTCATCATTGTGTTTTCTGAGTGCCATCTGGATGTCCTGTCTCTGAAAAACCTACTGATAGAAAGCCATGTTTTAAAAGTTTTCAAACTTATTAATTTAACTGGTCCTGTCCCAGTGAAACACTCTGTGAAGCAGAGCTTCTTTATAAATCAAGAGAGCCATCTACACACCTGTTTTTACATCTCTATACTTTCAGTTAATAATTTTGCATTATAATTTGGCATTGCAGGCTTTTTTATATGGTTTTAAATGTTTAAATGTGCTGTATTGATCTACACATAAAGATGGGAAGGTCAACACAAATTCTCTTGCCCAGTTATTTCACCACACAGCTTTCTAATATACAAGACTCCTAGAAGCCTGTTCATTATGTTTTATGCAACAGAAATTTCTATATATGACAAACTAAAAAATAGAGGAATAAATACCTTTTAGGAAACAATGTGATCACCATTTAATTCATAGCATAAGTAGATGCTACATCTTTGTTTTTACTGATGAAAAGAAATGCATTAGGTCACTGCAGCAGCTGGCAGACATGATAAAGACCCTTGTGCTGCAAAGAAATAAAACCTGCTCTTTGCTTAAGCTGGAAGTGTTCCTACCAGTTACCTGAGGCAGCCACTCGGCATTGTGGGTTTCTTCCTTAGGTGAATAAATGCTTTACAGGTAGAACATTTACAATAACAGATACTGTTCATCCAATATAATTTAGGAGTGCTGAGACTGCCTATACCAGCAGCTTCTGACATTTTGGACACGCTAGGTTTCTTGTGTACTCCAGGTAAGGCATGACTGCAAACCAGGTGATTTGCAAGGATCAATGTACACATACTTTAGTGGAACTTATATGTGAGACAGAGACTAGAAGGTGACCTTATCATTCCCATTCCAGAAATTAATCCTTAAATAGGTTCAAGCATCAAACTGAGAGTTTTGGGTTCAGCAGCAAAGCAAAGATTTTTGAAAGGACCATGGTATTTTGAAAACCTGTATTATTAGCATAAGAACTATTAAAAGCCAGGCACATATGATCTTTTTTGAGGGTGGTACCACTACTCCTGACTAGGTCTGGATACATACCACCTATACATTTCATAAGGCACTGCATTTTCTTTGGTAAGGTTTCTGAAGGTCCTGCCTCTATAACTATTTTTGTGGAATGTTTATATAAGACGAGATGCTCAGCTCTTCCTGCACAAGAGTGTGCTTGTTTTGGATAGAATAGAGTTAATTTTTTTTACAGCAGCTTGTACAATGCTGTGATCTGTGATAATAGTAGACCATATAATTGGATTTAATTTTTTTACCATTTAAAAAGCTGATGATTGTCAGCATTTTACTGTGATGCTAAGATCTCCGAAAGCACTGAATAGGAGAATTTCAAGGTCTTTTGTAGTGCTGTATGTGCCACTCTTCCACCATACACTTGTAGGTCTACCTATAGCTTTTAATCAGTTTAAATCCCAGTTCAGCCCATAAAAAAGCCTTAGATAGTTTTGAAATTTTTTGTCAAATTTTTTATTTTCTTTGAGAAAACTACTAATGCATATATAATTTGAGTCTTCAAGCAGCTCTATAGCACTGACTTTTTCCAAGTTTGTTTTAAATATTTTTAAAGATAATGCCAATGTACCAGGATATCATAGAGAATTTGGGGTTTCTTTCTAGCTTATGTTTTGTAATAGCTCCTCCCCCAAGCACTCTTATACCTATGCTGTAATTAGGCTTCAGTGGAAGACAGGAACTGATTTAATAATTATGTAGCTGGATGACTTCTTAATATCATTTGTAATTTCCATTTTCTCTAGTAAAGTGGTCCTCTGGAAAGAAGATAATCTGTTAATTGCCTGCGTTTAGCATGACTCACTTCTTGCTATCATATGCCAAAATATCACCTCAAAATATAAATTATTGTAAGCATATACAGAGTAAATGTTTAAAAGCAAGCTGCTTCTGTCATGTCATCAGATTTAAGATATATCTATATGTTTTCTATCTTTTCTTAATTTGATTCCAACTGCTTATATGAAGTGATTAAATTTTTATTTATGCCTTTGTCTCATTATTGGAAGGGTTGTAACTCTGAAAATACCATGACCTATTACACCAGAGGACAGTGACACATAATGACACTTAAGGATGTTTATATTAATTGTACAACTGTAAGTTATTTGATTAAATACAAAAGGTACTGTGCTTAGGCCAGACTAAAGTCACAATAATATAGTATTTAAATTATTTTAGATTAAATTAAATTTTACCACTGTAAATGAGCATCTAGGAAGTAGAGCTGTAGCACTGGGTCTGCA
This sequence comes from Rhagologus leucostigma, assembly GCA_013397725.1. Classification (NCBI taxonomy): domain Eukaryota; kingdom Metazoa; phylum Chordata; class Aves; order Passeriformes; genus Rhagologus; species Rhagologus leucostigma. The sequence continues at coordinate 9,672,596 of VZTD01001045.1, forward strand.
AAACACTACATATAGTAACTCCATGGGATACTTATTCACAAAGAAATGGATGAAACTATTCGCAGTATGTACATAAAATTTTGCAGCATTAGTACTTGAGTGTGTTACCTTTTTATCTTTGAACATATTTGTCACACTGAGGAGACTTTTTTAGCTTGTGAAATTCTGTTGAAGTTACTAAGCCCTGGCACAGCAGAAAACTTTTATGTGTTTCAAATCAAAATAGTGACAGCTGGATGGCCCTGACTTTAGAGGATCCAGCTCTCCCAGTTTATCATGGGAGCTACTAACATAAGGATTGTAGTTTTGACTCTTCATATGAAATGAATAAATGAGAATGGAAAACATACCAACCTATCTCAAACAGCCCTTTGTAATTAAGGACACAAATTTACAGTCTCCATTTGAATTTGAATTACAATTTTGCAAAAACATAAATAATAAGTCTGTATTCATAAATCTCGCTGAAGATATTTCTGTTTTCAGAAGACCAATGTTTATAGCCTGTGAAAAACTTAAAAATTACAAGCAGACACATTGAATTAGGTTATTTTTTTTGGTTTTGAGGAAAGGAATGAAGTAAAACAACAGCCATCATCAGTAAAGATGAAAAAAAAATAGAAGTGTTGCTTATAAAAGGAATTAAAAAAAAAAAAGAAACCAAACTAAAAGCAAATTCCTTAGGAACATTTTTTTTTTTCTTTTTTACTTTTTTTAATGTCGTAGCGTATTTTTTAGCTACTATTCCGGCTTTGTTTGTTGGAAACACTTGCAAATGTATCAAGACCAGTCAAAAAAATCCCAGATGTATTTTCACTTGATTTTTCAGGTAAGTACACTAGTACACTGTGAGGAAAAAACAAAAAAAAAAAGAATTTTTGCTTTATGTCCCAGGCATACACTCAGCAAGAAACCAAACCTACAAAAAATGCAGAAGTTCAATGATGAGCAGATGTTGAAGGTGCGAAAAAAGAAATCAGTCTCTTGTCGTATAAGTTAGTGTAGTTTAGGAAAAGTATAGGAGAGTACAAGTCTTTGCATATTTATGGAACAGCAGCCAGTATGGAATGCTGTCTCTGTAGTGGGTCTTTTAATATTCATCCAAAACCTGCAAGGATTTTGAGGAAAGCTAAGTAACAGATCTCAATGAAGCAAAGAAAATCTCAGGTCCGTACAAGGATTTTAATACAAAAGATATTTTGCTCAACAGACAGAATTTATTTCATTAAGAAATAAGGAATAAAACTGAAATCGGATAGGATGAATTTTAAGCATAAGCAAATATCAGGGGAAAAGAATAAGAATTTTTCTTTTTTACATCTCTTATGTCAAAAGGATGTTTTCCTTAATAAAAACTTAACATGGGTTTGAAACTAATTTTAGAAAATAGCACTTTCTGAAGCAATAGTGACATCTTTACATCAAAGGCAGAAGAAGCTCTGTATTAATTTGGTTTCTGTGGAGATGGTACATTTCTTCTTACAGGCATATCATGTGCAGAAAAAGCTGACAGGTGGAAAGAGTGAAGCAGAACCTTAAAGGATCATCCTAACTATATCGGCAGCTGTCAGGTAATTTCATGGGCCTGAATCATCTCCAGGCTCTGTATATGGAGAGGTGACATGCTGTGCATTGAGCTCCCTCTGCAGCATCCTTTTCCTTCCTGGCCCACATCAAGGACTGTCAGCTCACCTGAGAACCCGGATTCCGAAGTGACTTGTGTCCCACACTGCCCTGGGCTCCGTGTAGTGCAGTTCAGAAAAACTGACCCCTCTCTGAAAGAGGCAGCTGTTGCTGCTGTACTGAGTAGTAAAAAGAACTATCAGCAATGAAAGAAGGTGGGCAACACTTGGGTTTGGCTTTGTTTTTTTCAACTAGCAATTGCTCAAAGCACTAATGAGAACAGTGTCTGCTGGTGATCAAAATGGTCTGTGGAAGAATATATCGGCGCTCTTCCATTCATTTATCTCTCAACAAGAGAATAATCTGGCCCCAGAAGTCATCTTTGACTGTTCAGAAGCCATAGCATTGTTTAGAAGCTGATTAGATAATAATGATAATTACAGAAAAATGCCCACAGGGCCATTATTAGATCAATTTTGCAGTGAGTAATTATGGTAACTCCAGCTAGAAACCTACCTTGTGTAGTCATACAAACTAATTAAAATGCAATTTCCACATCTGAAAATGTTTTTGCCAATGGCTAAATTCAAATGTAGTTTCTGAGTGTACTACGAGGAATCCTAAGTCTTGGAGAACACACTATTGAATACCCAGGTTGTATCTCAGGCATTGCCACCACAGGTCTGTGTGTCTTTTTAGCAAGTAGCCAACACCACACCTGCAGACTCAGCTGGAAAAAAAACATTAAATATCCCATATTTACAAGAAGAGAAAGAAAGCAATAAAAGCTTAACTAATCTGGGCCAATAACAGACAATATTTTCAAGTATTAGTGCTTCAAATGTAGGGGCTTAAAATATTTCTACACCTGTTTTTCAGTAACTGACATAAAATTTTTATTTATTTCAAATGCCAGGAGTTTAGTTTCAAGGAGTATTTATTCTCTGGCGGTGGATTAGCTGGAGCTCAGCACTGGTTCTGGAAGACCTGTACCACAGAGAAAACCAGGCACTGAGCAGGAAGACGGCATAAGCTCTGCCACCGTGGTCATAGCTGAAAACTGGATGGAGGGATAAGGACTTTGACATTTCTAATGCCAACCAATAATTTGCAGGGTTTTAAGTACACATACTACAAGCCCAGCTGCCATGAAGCTCTCTGTCCAGCTATAGGGGTGACCAAGCGTCGGGCACCTGCCCGCACGGGAGGGGATGATGGAGGCAGCTCGCAGCGGGAGGGTTGGAGAAGTTCCAGCATGGTTTCGCCTAACCCACCAATGTTAAGGGCGCGCCGAGCAGGTAGGAATGAGGTGGAGGGACTTCTTCATGGGAAAGCAGGAGAAGACTTATTCAGCGTGGAGGTCACGAGAAGAAGTGCCGAAAAGCCCTTACCAGGGCTTGTTATGCCCTTACCACATGTGCGGGGAAAACATGAAACAGCCAATAATACAGGGACATAGGGTTTGAATCCTGGCGGGTAAAGGGTACAGACCAATAGAGGATAACGTGGGAGTGGAGGAATACTGTGGGCCAACGGGGGATCAGGGAAACTAGAATCCTCTGTGGGAAGAACTGAACAGGGGAGAAAGGGGGAGATGGCAGTGGCTAATATGATATTGCTGGCCGTGGGACTGGCCATAATGCACCGCAACACCCAGCAGCTAGAGGAATGAGACTGATATACTTCAGGCCAAAATTAGAGTTAATAGATTTAATTCAATCAATCCAGGACCCTGACAATATAGCCAAGATCCACAGTAACTACTGTATATCAGAAAATGTAATATTCTAGTTTTCAATTATCTTTACACAGGCTAACAGGATTAAAGACCTGTTATATCATCCTGTAAAGAAAAGAGAGAGAAACAGACATAAACATTTTTTGATTCCTAGACCTGACAAGCAGGAAAATCCAGCTAATGGATATATTTTCAAGTTCTTAGAGGTCTTCCAATTAAAGTTGCTATCTCAGTGCAAAATAATAAACAGTGATCTGATCATTATCTGACACTTCTGAAGGCCAGTCAACATGAGAAACAGATGTCTGATTTGTGTATAAACACCACATAGAACCTAAATGTTTTCCTGGGAAAAACAGGATTAAAAAAAAATACCAAAACAAAAAAGGGGGTTTGCTTCCCTCATAATATTCCTGCCCTATAAGAGCCTAGGAAAAAAGCATACACATTAACCCCTAATTATGTCCTCCTAAGTGAAGCCAGCTGCTAGACCAAATCCGAAAATCTAGCCAATTTTACAGCCCCTGGAAGTAAGAAAACAACTGAAAGCCAAGAGTTGTTCGCAAATGGATTTAAGGAAATCCACCCCTAATCTGTTCTAGACACAAAAAGTAACTATTTTTGTAACTTTACTACTCTCCTGTCTTTCAAGTTCTCTATTCAGACTGAATATTTTGTCCTAATTTTCCTTCTGACATTGAGTGAATGAGCATTCAGAGAATAATTTTCTACATGTTCCATCTAATAGTTGAATTTTCCTGACGTCCATATTCTCATGTGAAATATACTTGTTTCTTTCTCTTCCTGAACAGAATGAGAAAGGTTTTGACAAAGTAAAGCTGAGTTCTGATTGTCATTGTTCCTTCTTCAAAAGACAAGGTTGAAAGAAAAGCAGGTCATATGATATATATAGCAATATGATTCTAAACTGAGAATCAATTGGCCCCAGCTGATATTATCAATATCAATACTGATATTATCAATAGCAAAAAAAAGCAGTTGATAATGTGTTAAAAAAAAATGAATTAACATCTTAGGCCATTTCAGCTCAAGTCAGTGCTTTTGCTTAAATTAACTTATTGTTTCTCAGCTGTGTTTGAATTTATATTGTAGCTTTCAGTATATATTGAACTTATACATGCTCACACACATATACAAGCCTGTTTTCTTTGTAAAACAAGCAGAAATGAATTTCACTGGGTTAAAGCTATGATATTGTTTCTCACAGTGGTGTATGGACTTGCAGCCTCATCTCAGTGGTTCTAGATCCCAGTACCTGCAATCCTAGTGGTTGAACACTTTCTTTAAGAAAAAAATGTATGGAAGTAAAACTTCTGAGGGAAATCACTAGTACTTATTTCAATCAAACACAATTACTGTTATGTTCAAAACTTCTTTCCAGAAGAATAAATATCCTAACAGTGCAGCTACTTCATGTTACAGGTTAACTGCTTGGTTCACTAATATGGACAGTGCAAAAAGTTGAGGTTGTGCAAGGAACTTCTGAGAAGAACCATAAACTGTTTTATACTATGTCTCTCCCTACCTTTTAGAGTATAGGTTATGGAACAGGTGAAAAAATAACATTGCACTAAATCCTCTTCTCGCCTTCCCAAGCTTTGAGACTTCCCCATCCCATTTGTTCCCTTCAGCTCTGAGCATCTGTATGTACCTTAGCTTTATTACTGTCTTCACAAGCAGGAAGCACAGTAAATTAGCACTGTAAATTCCTTAGAAAATTGTAACCCCACCGCCATCAGCCTGAGAGGGAATTGAACCACATATAAACCCGTTAAATACACTGTTTAGTCAGTGTCAGTGGTGCCCTGTCTTAGACAAAATAGGCTGATTCAAGAAAGGCAAGAAAAGTACAATGATTTTCTTAAACTTTTTTTCCTCAAATTACAGAGGAAAAGAAAATTAAAACTGTTAAAGGTCATATCTGATTGCTGTAACTGCACTACAGCATCCTATTGACCTTAGGGAAACCACAGTCTTGGGAATGTACTCCCTGAGCACAAAAAATGTTGTTCATCTTAGAAGACTCTGGAAAAAAATTGCTCTATTGCAAACTCCATGTTCATATCTCTTCATTTTTAATTTCTTTAATGTGGGAAGCCAAATATTGAATTTGGTAGGTTGTACAGTAGTTTCAGGACTCCAGGGTTAAACAGCATATAGGATGCATCATTTCCTGAAATATATCTCCCCTTCTAGCCAAATATTTTGTGTTTATACATGCCTTTGGTAATTTTTCACTTCTATTGTTTTATTTCATCTGGTACAAAAAGAAGATAAAAATAAAAGATAGAGAGGGAAATTTTCAGATTTTCGTTTTGTTTCCTGACATTAAAAATATAGGTGAAAACATATAGATAACAGTAATTTCTGTGTAAAGTAATGCACTTACTGAAAGAAAGCACACACTAAAATAGTTTGCCTTCTGAGGTTTTTATACATTGGTGTTTGTTACACTTAAGTAAGTTTAACAAGCTGTTCAACTAGAATAAATTCAGATTTTCCTTCTTATACTAGCTGTATGAATGCAATTGTGTTTACATACTATATCTCCTACACATGCTCCTTGTGTCTTCATTTATATGATGATCTACTGATGCCCAGTTGATTCATAAGTATCTCGGTCCAAATTCTTTTCAAAGACAGCTCAAAATAGTAATGCAAAAAATGGATCATGTTATTATTAGTTAATTAATAAAAACATTTTTAAAGTAATTTTCCCTATAGCTTTCCATCAAAACTGTGTGGTTTGGTTTTACTTTTTACTGTGACAGATTTGATATTTGGGTTGACATTCACATATTTTGGTTTTGTCAACAACATGGTTCAAGACTGAGCAAAAATTATGTTGATATTTCTTTCTGCACGTGATAGACCTGTGACCTTTTTCACTTACATTTTGCCCTTTAATTTATCATTCTACAAACAATTTCTAACCCTGCAAACCTCTGAGCAGCTTCAAAACATCTTATGAAAGAATCAGTTTGTTAAAAAACACCTATCTTCTTTATAATATAGCATTTCTTACAAGTAGAAAAATAAAACTTTAAATAACGTACTGTTCCAACCATAAACCAAGCTGGCCAAAAGTTTTCTATTTGCCTTGACTGAACAAAAGTAGGATGACCTGATGCTAGATAGGAGATATTCAGGGCAGAGTGCATAGTTTCTGCGTAGTTTGAAGCACAAAGAGAGTTGTCATGTCTTCCTAGAACAAAGGATTATGCAGAAAATCCTAGTGAAAATGGCCAGGACAGTGGCACTTAGGTACTTTCCAATTCTCTTGTTCCTGATGGACATCTGCGTCAGAAATGCTATATAGATAACGTTCATGGAACCCGCACCTTTAGAACAACGTTTACTTTTCATTCTGTAAATTTGCTTCTCAGTGTTCTTTCTTTGGTTTGGTTTTCCTTCAAGTCCCTAACACAGCATTTGGAACTGTGTTGGCAAACCCACTCACAAACAAAATCTCACAGACTTTGCAGAGTTTGTAAGGCTTAGGCAGCACACCTCCATTAACTCCATAAGCTCCTGAGCATAACTTCAATGATAACTGGGGGGAAACTGAGGAACTACTAAAATAATTGTCCGAATTCTCTCTAGTTTCAAGGACATAAAATTTCCCTCATGATTTCTCTCAGAGGGCCACTTGGTAGTGAACAATTCACTTCAATGAGACTTAGCAGAATAAGGACAGGAAGTTATGATCTAGCAATGATTGTAATACCTAGCAATGCTTGTAATGCTTCCCTTGACAAAAAATTAAATAAGAATATTTTCTCAAACTTAAAATGTGCTTCCAAAATAAAATGTACCTTCGCTATTTTTCGCTTGAGAGTGGTAGATAAGGTCAGTACCAAAGATGTTTCATACAAGCCCAAGTAATACCCACAAGTGTCATAGTTCAGAGTATTTAATTCAGAGTATCTCTTCAGAAAATCTATTTCTTTATCTTTGCCTTTTGTTGATAGAAATATCTTTAGAGTGGACAGGAACAGACAAACAGGAGATAGAATATCTTTTTCACTATCATGCAGATGTACTAACCTTGAAAAACACTTTGAAAAATATTTTTCTAAACTGCAAATTTTTGCTGCATTCAATGCTGCTTTTTCATCCTAAGAAAGTGTAGACAAAACAAAGAAGATATTCATGGAACGTTTGGCAAAGGCCACAAATGGAATATGTTTCTATATGAACATTACTTGTGGTCTTCATATATACATAATGGACAAATCTGAAAACCATTTGAAAAAAAATATTTTAAGAGAAAGAAGTATTTTTTTTAGGTTTTTCATTACTTGTATTCTAAAGCAGTACTACAGGAAAGTAACGGAAGACTGACAAGGACTGTGAACATGCTCAACAGACTGGTGTAGGAAAAGTCATACATCATGCTAATCAGTGTTTAGTCTTGTGTGTTTGACAAGTAGAAGATATGTGTTTAGACGACATAGGCCTGTGACAGAGACACCCTCTCGTGCTTGAGATTCCTGCCCTGATGTACAAAAGATCAGAACAGACAGTGGTAACTATAGTGGTGTGGATCCCTGATGGACAGGCGAAAGGAGAAGGTCACTCTCTAGCATGCACTGAGCACTCGGTCCCTGTGTCCCCACTTGTGTGCTTTGGCCTGGGTGCTGCTTGGGGGATCATCTCATTGGTGAGGTAATGAAAATAAATTTCCTTTTTGCATTTCAGCTATGATTTTGTGATTATTGCTGAGTCCCGCCTCTGCTAGCACACACAAGTGCATGGATTTAAAAAATTTGCTTTCTTGAAAGTGCTCTTTTTAGTAAGCCAATGGTAAAGAAAACATGTGAGTGGCAGAGAGAAAAAAAACTGGCTGGTTGTGGAAATATATTAAATGAAATAAAACAAGAAAAAAATTGTATAAAAAGAAAAACCATAGCAGTGTTGACCTATTGTCTCATACATCTCAAAGTAAGTCAGGAAAAATTTTCTGGATATACTGTGTTCTACAGATGTAAGGGAGATCACAATCAGGTCCCAAAGCCTTGCATCCCTGAAAGCTCTGCTGTCAGTGATCAGTAATGGTAACTCACCTGCATCTCTTTTCAGGAGAGCTCACAGCACTGTGAGCATATTTTGGGGTTTTTCAAGGCTTTCCAATATGAAGATGAAGTCAGCCATCTTTTGCAACCCTGGCTTCCTGCTGGAACACTAGATTAGAAAGGTTTTCAGGAAGACCTCTTAATTTCACAGCTTTGGCTTTGTCTATAGACGTTAATTTTAAGTAGACCATATCTCTTCCCTAGGAAAAGTACATGTGCCTGCATTAGGGATCTACATTAGAAACACAGGATAAGGCCCTTTGACATTACCAAGAATACATTTTTTTACTCCTAGAAGATGCTTAATCAATGGTACTTTTCCCTGCATACTTGTTTTGGCTCTCTAATGAGATTTAGAGGGATTACATCTTCCAGCAATTGTGTGTATGAGATTTCTTGTTGCCTAACTTAGCCAGGAGCTGACAGAGGCTGTATGGGCCAGTTAAGAAATACTGGAAGCTAAATATGACATCTATGAGTACTAGTTTTGGGGGGAGTGTATTTAAAATAGTAAAACATGATCCTTAAAAATAATTGTTGTTTAGAAAATGAAACAAATAATAAGCTTTACAGTTTATAGAAGGACTTTCTCCAAGACTGTTAATGTTCAGCTGAGGTACGTCTTTTATGTCACCTACAGCATTTGCCTACTCATCATCAAACTGTATCATTTGTTTAGTACAGTATTTCTGTTCTTCTTTGCTAGTAATTAGAATTAAAATTCCTAAGAGATACAAGCCTTCTTGTTCACTTCATTTATTAATGGACAGCTGTCCAAATGAACACTAATTTATTATAAGAACATTTAATACATCTTAATTGTGATATTAAGTGTTAGTTTGTAACAACCAAATAAGGCATGAATATTACAGCACATTCATTTAAGGACATATTCACTATTAAAATAATACAGAACTTAGCAAAAGAAATCACAACCCTGCTTCAAACTTATCATTAGGTGAACATAGGAGTAATTTTAAAATGCTAGCAAATCTGATCAGTTAAATGCAGATTTTTGATTATTAATAATTACATTTTTTACTAACTATTTCTAACAGAAGAAAAGCAAACAGAGAAAAATACCCAACTGTATTAGACATTTTAGAGCAGTGTACATTGCAGTCGTGTTTTAAAAAATCCAAAAACCAACCAAACAAAAATCCCCAAACAGTGTGAAAAGAGAAAAAAATATGACTGCAAAGGAAAGACATGAACAACAATAGACAAATATGCCCAGTTTTCTGTAGTTAATGTCATGGTTTGAGTTTGGTTTTTTTAGAGGGTATATAGTGAATGTTGCTGTGGAACTTTTACCACAAGGTTTGCATATGTGAAACCCACATACAGATTTCAATAACCATTCACAACGTCAGCTGTCACTTGAAAAATAACTTTATAATGAGAACTGCAATAAATTGGAGCCATGATAATCAGGAAAGTGCTTATAAATAGTAAGGTAATGTGCCAGGAAGGGGTGACAACATATAAACAAATGAAAATTATTTAAAGAAAATGCATTGTGTAATAAACTGTGTTTTGATTTATTTTTTTAAATCAATAGCCAACACTCGGTAAGGAATGGAAATATTATGCCTCAGTCTGGAATTCAACTTTGTTAACTTTTGCAGAGTCAAGGACTGTTGGTCGTGCTACCTTCCAGCATGCTGTTCTCCTTTGGAATCCATCCCTATCTGATATCTGTAAGTGAAACTGCTGAATTTCTTGTACTGTGTCAATTTACATCAGCCACAGATCTGATAGCAGCTCTAGCATGGGCATGCTATATGAGTTTGGAAGGAGACAATTCCACTGCCTTCTTATCTATGTTTACCCACAGTATTAAGCTCAGTCTGAACTTGACTACTTTAAGCTGTGAAATTCTGCAGTTTCCGTCCTCTGTAGCATCCATAATGAACCGTAACCGACTCACCTAATTCTCTTTCTTATTAGAATTCAAAAGCAAAAAAGAGCAGTAATTTCCGTGTGATCACACACAGTCTCACAGCAGACTGGCACACAGCTCTAGCAAGGAAGTGATGAGGAGAAGGTTTCATCAGAAGAGCAGGGCCTGATAAAGTCATTAGCTACCACTGTCGGTGAATTTTACAAGAGAACTGCCAGTGGAATTGAGCATTAATCACAGATGTCTTTCTAAGAACCTGTCAGATTTTCTGAATGATTTTATACAATCCATGGCTGTATTTTAGGCTTTTGTTTTTCCAGTTATCTTTGCAAATGTTTTTCCTTGATCTAACAAATAAAATTAATTAGAACATGACATTTTAACACTGCCAAGGTTGAGAAAGATCACAGAGATTCAGAAGAGAATGCATCTTGCCTGTCATGTAAAACAAAGTTCTGAATTGAGTTTATCATGAAAATGCAAGCTTGATCCAAAGTCCCGCATTGGAAATCTGTGATTTACGACGAAATCTGGACTTTTGATTCAATTTTGTATGCAGCTATTTTGCATGACATTGCTTCTACTATAATTGATTCTCAGTAATATTTCAGAAGAAAAAAAAAAGGGAAAACCAACGAAGTGTTAAGCCAGATTTTCTTCTATTCTCTTTAGTTTAAAAACTACTTAAACCCATTAATATAATTACACAATGTTAATGTTGGAAGGGACCTCTTATGATCATTTAGCCTAACCCTCCTGCTCAAACAGGGTCAGCTAGAACAAGTTGTGTAGGACTGCGTCCAGCTGGGTTTTGAATATCTCCAGAGAGATACATTCAGGCACCTATCTATATATAAACAATAATATGATATATTTTATATTTATTATATATATGTATATAGTATATCCAATGATAAAAATCTCTACATCGTTACTTATGTAGAAAATATTCTCTCTTCTGTTCTTACTTTTGTGCAAAAAATTTGGAATTATTTTGAGTTAACAAGATGCACTCAAAATGCAGAAATACATAACAATGATCTTTGAATCATCTAATTTTCTCACATATATCTTGACTTGAGCATGGTTATATAATTGACTTCCTAAAGTCTTCCAGTCCGCAAAATTTGGTTTCTTAATACTGACATGCATTTATACCAGAAAAAGAGAATTATGAAACCACTTTTATAGAGTTTTACATGAATCAGTGTTTTTTAACCTTTGTGTTAAGTCATTGATAAGTCATTGGATAAGTCATTGATGTCCAGCACCTTGGCCTTCCTTACAAATTGCAATCCAGCTTGTAGCACTGCAGAGAGATGGGGCATAGCAGCCATTTTTTGCTACTTTCTGACTATATTCATAGAGCTTGGAGATACCTGCCCTAGCCACACTGGGACTGGCACATGCCTGGAGTGCAGTGGTAACTGCTGACTCGACTTGTTATAGTCAGAGCTGCGTAAACACGCCACTGCCTGATGTGGCACATGTCGCCTGTCACCTGGCTGGCACAGAGCACAGTTATCCCAGGAATCTCTGGACCATGCTACACTACACACAGAAGCAAGACACCCTCCCACACCACCATAGTGTGTGAGCTCGGTGATACATGCTGGACTGTCATCCTTCACAGATCCCCCCCTCCCTCCCTTTTGAAGCCTCATTTCTGAAACTGTGAAAACTCCTGTGCAGTTGGCACACAAATATTATCCTCTCAGACACACACAAGTTGATTGCATTGTTGTTTTGTGTAAGACCAATTGCATGCTTAACATTATACCAGCATTTCTTCCAATTTAGTGTTACACTGCTTTTCTTCCATTATGTTTAACCTTGCAAAAAGATTCAATCCATAGCCATCTTGCTCTAACATTGAGCAGAGTTTTATTAGAATAAAATAAATTTCTCATTCTTTACATTCACTACAGGCAATCAGTAGGATTCATCTGACAAAACATAAGCATCGATGGTATAGATTTATACTTTTGAAATAACTGTCTAGCTCTCCTTCGCAGCTGGTAGGGAGACACAGCCTCTTCTGAGGAGCAATCTATTTTATCCTAAAACAGATATCTACAAATAAGTCAGATGAGCTGCATCCTGAGAGTACCCCTTTTTCTCCACTAAAAAGCTCAAAAGCAGACAACCACATTGTAGATACCTAGTCAGAAGAGATTAATCACATCATTTCTCTCTACAGCTTTCCCATTTCTTTTTTGCCAGTTCTCCTTCCTCAAAGGAGCACTGGTCTCCCTTACATGTGCAGTATGACCAGTAAAGAAACAGAAAAAATAAGCATAACAAATAAAACAATTTATAGCAGATCTCAGTAGTTCAACCTTAAGAAAAGGTTCTAAGCAGATATTTGAAATTCTTGCTTTAATACTGCAGTCTTCACAGTGACTTTGATACTGATTATATTCCTTTAACACCACACACATATCATTGAAGGAACTAAGATCAGCATCAGACCCACAAATTCCACTTCTATTTCTGACTGCAACAGTAACTACAGCTAGTTTATAGTCCTGAACAAGGAATCTTTTTAATGATGCCCTTGACTCAAATATATTTTTCTGTTTTAATAAACGGAGGTAAAAATATTTTTTTGTTCATTTTGCAAGAAATAATGCACCTCATCACATGAACCAGTTCTCAAGAAAATTGTACACATAAACATTCCTCATTATATGGACAGATTTGTGAAAAACGCAATAACAAACAAGTCATGATCTTTTGGTAGAGGCATGTTAACATATCATTCTCATTTTTGTTGTAATGAGTGTACTCAAACACTCTAATTTCTTCAATATTTATCAACATTTCATTTCCTAAACACTTGAAAAAAATCTATATATATGGCCTGCAATATAAGTACCTGAATTTCAGTACACAGTGTATATTTGAGGTGGAAGGACTTTTTCTCTTATAGACAGAGTCATGATTTTTTTAATATATTGTCCATAAAACCTGAAATATGTATCTGACTCTCCAAATGAATGAAAAAATAGACTCATCAGAAACAACAGTCTTTTTCAGGAACTATTATATTTTTATTTTATGAGTTTTATAAGGACATAAGTAACAGACCAACATACAAAGGAGATTATTTCTTTAAAGCATAATAGCTATGTTTATGTATGTGTAAGACATAACCAAAAAATCATCCATGAGAAATCATTGCAGCTAGAATTTTCAAAGAGATAGAAAGAAAGCAAACAAGATATAGATCCTTCTGACATTTTCAAAGCATGGTTGCCTCATGTTTGGAATGATAAACATTTAGACGTATGATTTGTGTTGTAATGTTTTTGAAGTAAAGCTTTTGAATCTGGGTGCCAAAGATACTGCATTGACCTATGTCATGTCTAATACTGATTAAAGGTTGTACAAATAGACTCTGAATATAACAGCAAGATATGTATTGACATTTTCTAATACGGATAGCAGTGCTGCCAGCTCTGGCTGTTACATCTCACAAACTGAAGAAAGGTCAGTGCCAGAGGGGTGTTTCACCTTCACATGTGCAAGTGGTGCAGCAGCTGACATCTTGGGATGACTCAGCCCTGTATCAGACCCCTGCATGCCCCTAAACTGAACCTGCCTATGTGGAACACCAATTACAGATGTAAAGCTGGGCTCATTATTGTCAGCTTAAAATCATGTGGCACTTTTCTCAAGTGTTTTAGGGGAGTGATATGTGAAGTGAATAAAGAAACCATAGAGAAGCATGTGAATGCTCTTTAAGGGAATATCCATGACGGTATAATGTATCCCCTTAGAGCTACCACAACATCTCTTTTTTTTTTTATATATGCTTACTGGCTTGTCACATAACTTCCTTTTATGTTGGATGCTGTTCTGACAAGAGACGGAGAACACAGCATGTGTGCAATCCCCATCTGTGGACACAAGAACACAGACTTTGTGATTATTCCATAATGGGGATCTTCTTACCACCTTTACTCATATGCAATGAGGCATATGAAATGCTAATTTACACCTACATCATAAATCCCTTGTTGGCATCATTGATAATTGTTCACACATGCTCACTTCTGACAATAATGCTTTGCTTGGATTACTCATGCTGTTACTACAGTAAAACAAGAACTTTAAAAGAACAGTAGTTTTCATATCTTCAAATTGTGTAAACTCTTCATTTGTAGGATTAAATTTAATTGGATTTAGCCTCAGTCTCAGCATAGTCCTATATTTCTGGACACAGGAAAAGTTAATGGGTATATTTTGAACTTCGGAGAAGTGAAAAAAATGCTTAGCAATTTCCAGCATGATAGATTCATCTGGCTATGCTTATATCAAACAAAGGATTTTTCACATAAAGTAGATTCCTTATTTATTAATAAAGGTTGCAGAACCTGTTGTGTTATTCAAGTTCACTGCTGACTGTTGTTGAAGTTTTTTCTTCTGTTCAGGGAATTATTGGAACTTTCCAGTAACTTCTACTTTGTAAAATATAAATATTTTTGTCCTACGTTATTTGTCCTATCCTCTGTCAATGTCTTCAAGTATGTATATTTGCATTTACCCTAGCGGGAACCTGGCCTTGATTAAGGCCTCTAGGTTTGAAGCAATATCTTCAGTAAAAACAGAATTATTAAATAAACACTGAGATTGCAATACAATCATAAATCTCTGGGAATTGGTAAAATCTGTATTTTTCACTTCTCCTTTATTAAATTCCATTTCTCACACTTCTGCTGAAAACATCTTCCTAATCCAGGAACCTCTCCTTTTCTCTGTATCTTCAAGCATCTATGGAGGTTAAAGGATGCTCTACAAATTTACAATGCTGTACAGATTGATGGATCATGTGCTTTTCCCTGCTTCTCCTGCTATACCTCTAGTCTTCTCCTATAATTATCAATAAAATTATGTCATAAGAAAAAAGAACAAATAAAAAAGGTGGCATAATAATCTCTTTCATGCATTAAGCCTTTTTGTGTACACACCTAAGCCTTCTTTTTTTGCTATTGTGGGAAGAGTAAATCTGTATTTGACCTCAGACCTTTCTGAAAATTGAGCTGACCTGGAATCATAGGTAGGTAAAGCACAGTAATAACAGAATTTGAAAATCAATACACTGCTTTACGGGGTCATGCTGAAGTCATTTTGGTTTCAATGATAAAATGATATTTGGATTTTGTAAGATTTCTTTCTATTGCCAATTAACTTCATAGTATCCTTGTGTCACAGTTGAAAAATATCCTGACAGTGACTTTTAAAATCTGAGACAACCTAGCAGTTATCAAATAACTTTCTAATATCAAAGTATACTGCATAACTGTGCATATCTTATGTATTTATACCCAGTTGTACTACACTAAGAATAAAAAACAGAGTTAGAAGAATAATGTATGTACTATAATACACTTTGTTTACATTTAAAACCTTTTGCAGGGAGTGCTATCCTCACTGTGTGTCATGTCTGAATAAACTTGGAAGCAGATGAGGGTGGTAATGTAGTCTCATTCTTAAATATCTATCAAACAGGACTCTATTAAACACCTTCACAGACACACTGAAGTTTTCTAGCATGATACAAACTCCTAGATTTCCAGTCAGTCACTCTGCATAGCTTCTGGGCTTTAAAAACTTCCAGCCTCCTTATTTTCAGTGTTATAGACAGAAATGCTGAAGTGTTTGCGTCCTGTAAAGGCATTTTCTTTTCTAGTTACAATATTCCAAAAGCTTTGAAATATTTCTTACTGCTGCACATAATGCATTTCTCTTCTTGTTTTTGTTCTCATTTAAATGTGCGTAGTTCATAGTGAGTTAAATTTTTCCATTTATACAATATGTTTAAATTTATATTTAATAGTTATAAATACAAGTGAGATTAAGCACTTGTGTCAGTGTTCTATCAATAGTGAAGGGGATTTGGGGTTTTTATTAATGTTCAACATTATTTTCTTTGGTGTTTGTTGCTAAGGACAGAAGTTAAGAGTTACATTAAAACCACAGTATATCACACTATTGATAAAATTAGTGCTATGATTAAGATGAACCAGGAATAAAATCTGTTTATTAGGATCATTAATTAATAAAGACATTTAGCCCAGAAAAGTGTCCAATAAAAATTATTTTCTCTGTTATGCTTGGATTTCCCTCCATGTGGCCACAGAGAAGTAAGTCAGTAAAAATATCTACAAGACAAATTGAAGCACGTCTTTTCACTACGTTAATTTTCAGCAATTCACCTGTGAAACTGCATAATAAGAATCAAAATACTTTTTTCTGGTTTCAGCAACCAGATAAGCATTACTCACAGGTGTTTTATACAACATTTCAGTGTTGATATCATTCTTGCCTTCATCAGCCATCCCGCTTCATTAAGCAGAAACAAACAATTCTAAACCAACAACTTTTGGTCTTTTTTCTATCACCATTAATTTACTGTGGTTTTAACTGGCAGCAGAATTTGTAACTGATGATGAAAGGGAATATCTTACATTTTCTCTGTCATAAACTCTAGTTTTCCGGAGTAGTAGCAATTGAAAATATGCACTTTTTAGCTTTACTTTGCAGGAAAATGTGCTATCTTCAAATTTATTTTATCTACGCTAAAAACAAATTCAAACCTGTGCTTGATTAAAACAGAAAAAATAGACCCAAGTCCCACATTCTACTGTCATTTTTTTTCCAGTCACATCCTTCATCTCCATAGGCAGTAAGCACTTATCTAAGTCTAAAGAAATCTCAGCAATGGAAAGAAATGAATGAGAGTCAATTAGAAATGAGTTTGAAAGGACAGAAAAAACAGTAAAACAGAGTAGTGCAATGGCTTTGGTAAAAGTTTTACGGTTTAGCTTTTTTGGGGATTTTGTTGTTGTCGTTTGATTGACTTAGTTTGCTTTGTTTTGTTTTGCTTTGTTTTGTTTTTAGTAGGGAACAATCAAAACTGCTTCCATTTCTCCTTGGGACTGCGTAATTTTGAGACTACCACAGGCTGAATAAGCTGCAATTCTCAGCACTCAGTGTACCTACTTTGAAAAGGACTGGGTTCTTTTGTGTGTTGGGGTCGATAATTCTTCATTGTCTCCAAACACTGAACTTCAATCAAATTGATGTGCTTGGCTTCACCTCTGAACAGCTCTCAACATTTTTCTACCAATATTATGACTGTTGCTCTAATATCTGAGAGGGAAACCAGTTTCACAAAAGCCATACAAAAGCCAGTGTGGGTTTTAAATCCCTTTTTGACCTTTCTTAGTCTTTTCTTTCATGACTTCTAATGGCTATATTTTCTTTTTTTTCCCTTTTTTTTCCTTTAGAATGTGATAGAAATTGTTTATTATATTGTGATCCAGAAAGTTTAAACAAGTGTTTGACAAATTGCCTGCATGCAGTACATATTTAGTGGTACCCATAGTCACAAATAAGAAATCTGTTAGTAAATCAGAGCCAGCCTCATGTTATGTAAAACTTTTTCATGTTGCCTGTTATAAGCTGAATATTCAGTCTAGTGCTACATGGATTTCTATTTCATAAAATAGAAATAAATAAATCCATTATTTTAACATTTAAATTGTCAGAAAAATATCGAGTCTACTGTCTATATCTTGAAAATACAGGTTAATATGTTCTGTGTTTCCTTGCTTTCATGGAATTGTTTTATTGAATCAAAATCTCATAAGCCATTTGATATGTATCACAGTGTATAATGATTTTTATTGTTCTGTATCTTATTGTCAATATGAAATTCAAATGTCAGGTCTATGAACTTGGAGAAGCAGTCAGCTGTAAAAGCCATTACTCCTGATCTTATCTGAACAGGGGCAAAATACAGTTTACTTTCTCATCTTGACTTACAAGGAAACTATGAATTTGTTCTGCCCATACCCGGGTTCACAACACTAAAGTATCTTATAATATAAGACGTATTTGTCTCCTTATAGTCTGTCTCATGAAAACCAGCACCTCATCATTCATAACTTGTATTCAGCCTCCTAACTGCTCATTTTAATAGTAAAAGTGCATTTGACATTTTTACAATCAGGTGAATTCATTATGTCTCTCTCATTCAGACTATAAAATATGAATTACATTTTTTTTGAGTAGTGCTTGTCTTGGGGCATCACAAAACATTAATATTTCTGTCGTTTCTTCAGGACAAGCTGTTAAGAGCAAGTGGTCCTGTTTCTTATTCTGAAAGAATTGTTTATTTAGCACAGGGGAAAAGGTACTTCAGAAATGTCACTAGAGGCAAAATATGAAAGCTATGAAGTTGCACAGCTGACGCCATGGGCATAAATTCAGCTGTGCTGCCAATGGTTATATAAACAAGAAGCATCTTGGGTTCTCCGTCACAAATTAACAGAACAGGCAATTAGTGAACTATCACTTTACCTTTAAAGAGAGCCTTTTTGATGTGGACGATACCAAGCCACAGTAAACATGTGAGCAACTCTGATGTTTGCACAATCTAGGTCCTCAAAGCAAACCTGCAGTCTGACAGCTGATCTTGAGGTCATTTACCTGATTTCTCTCCACCCCTTGTGAAGGGTTTCTATAAATATGGTTATGGAAGGAAAAGAAAACACAGATTCTGAACTAATCACTGCCACTTACAGAGTATGCCTGTCCTAAAATTTTTAAAAAGTCAAAATATTAATACTGCCTCTTTCAAATGTGTATGTTCAAGATGACATTGATTCACCCAGAGGAACTGGGAACACTTTTCTGCCTCTTAGCACTTGTTCCAAGTGAATTCATGGGATTTTCACAAGCAGTAAAGACCCTGAGAGAATCTCTTCAAAATACATGAATAAAATACTAAAGCAACTCAGTTTCAATATTAAATGTAGCATTGGAATAGACTGGCCAGGTCAGGAAGTCCCAAAGAATGAAACCTATTGCTCTAACTACATAATAGTGTCCCCTATTGCCCTTGCCACATGAAATAAATCTGTGAAATAAATTTACCTGTGGCAAATGTAGCTACAGAGTACATCATCCATGAAAATAAGAGATTTCTCTGTGAAAGTTTAACTCATCATATAAAGGATTTTTAAGAGAAATCAGGACAATACGACATCGATAATGAATTATCACTTATATTTTCTAGCAGATAAAAGGTCACAAAAATCTGTTTTTTCTGAGGCAAAATGATGATTCATTTTTTCAAGTGAGTGGCAGCCCATTTAAACGTTGCTACAAAATACTGAAATAGTCAAACAACTTACCTTTTCCCTTTACATGCTATAAACACACATCAATTTTCACCTAACATGTGAACAAGAAATTATTATGTTTAAAACATGACAGTTTGTGGGACAGGCACAGAGGATGTATAGGAAAACATCACTGGGTTTTGAGGAATTTTGACATTCCTGGATAGAACAGCAAGTTTGCTTTTCTGTCATGGATGGCAGAAGTGGGAAGCACCTTTTCTATTTAATTTTCAGCTTGAAAATGACCAGAATGGTTTTCTTTATCTTATGGAAAACCCAAAAACTTCATGTAGCCTAAAAGGCCCATGTAACATAATACAATTCCCACAATTGCAATAGGAAAATGTCACAGCCTAAATTACTTTAATTGCCAAAGAGCAATAGTTCTGAAATAAAAATCATAGAATCCTGCCTCTTTATTCCCAATAAAACTTGACTTTCCAAAACATCATAGTCTTCTACAATTCTTTTTTCATCTGGTTGAAACTATCCAATAAATTTTACTCACTTGTTTATCCCCTGTTTACTACTGGTGAAAGACATTCCATTCCTCTACATTTTTCATGCTGAGTACTATTAAAACAAAGTGTGAAGAGTATTTTATAAATCAGGATGAGCAATATTCATCTTTCTGACTGACAGCTTGAACAGTGGAAAATCAGGGCTTGTCCATTGTGACAGCTGCAAAGAAAGCTGTGCAGATTATGCACATTAGCTAAATAACAAAGATTATGATGGTAAGATCAGTAGTAATTTTTTAAATTTTTTTTTCCCAAAAAGGATTAGGTGGAAATAATGAGGAAAATTTATTGTTCATTTGCTCAAAGCCTGAAAGCCAGACCGAAGCTGAATAATGACAATGGTATTATACCCAAAACTGATATGTAATGTTTTGGTTATATTTGAAACCTGTCCGCAGAACCTTTATCAAGACAATGAAGCTGAGTGGGCAAATATAATGGAAATTTATTCTTTACCAGCTGATGAAACAGTGTTTAAGATAATGAAGAACTTGAATTCCAATATGAAGTAAGAACATAGAATGGTTTGTGTTGGAAGGGACCTTAAAATCATCTAGTTCCAATCTCCCTGCCATGGGCAGGAACACCTTTAACTAGACAGGTTCCTCAGAGCTCCATCTAACCTGGCTTTGAACTGTTCTGTGGATGGGGTATCAGGATCTCTGGGCAATCTGTTTCACCATCTCACCACCCTCACAGTCTAGAATATCTACCTAATATCCAATCTAGACCTACTGTCAATTTATAATCTATAATTTATAAAATGAAATTTGTATATAAATTAAATTACTTCTTAATCATATGCCTCTTTTGCATGAATTGCATATCTATAGTAACACAACTGCATATGTCTTTTAAATATCACTTCGAAGGCATTGTGGTGAAATACTTGTGTAATTTTCTTTCAATAACTACTTTTAGAATTCACCTTAGGTGAAAAATGTGAAGTTCCTAGCTTCTTGTTTGAAGTAATAATTGAAACGAGGGCAATGTTTCCCTGAATGTAATTGTGTATTGTATTTATTAAATAAAAAAATGTTAAATTATCCAGCAGAAACTGATTACAATATGCTTCACAGAGACCCAAAATATTAGGGTTTTAGTGAAAGGACAGAGAGGTGGAAGTACTATCAGTAATTATTCTGTTATAAAATTGTATAGATCTCATCTTTTTTCTCTCACTCAAAAAACCCCAACCAATATTAAAGAAATACAGTGGAGCTTCCAGTGACACTCTGATTTCACCCATGGGCAGTGTTTGACTCTCAGGTGGAGCAGCAAAAAGGCCATCAGTAAAAACACCTGGAAGAGAGCACCATGTTTAAGGCACCTAGAGAAGGCCTCTATACCACAGTTCCACACCTAGAACAGAAATCTCCCTAAAGTACAAATTTGGAAATGATGATTCAAGCATAAGACCCATTCCTTAATTTTCTAATGTACTTAAGTTTCCACAGTGCTCCAGAAAATTCCACACCCTCCGTGCAGAATTGAGTCATGATCCTTCCTTGTTAATTGCCCTAATTCAAGCCAATTATTTCACAGGGCAGATAAAACTTTCAGAGCTGATACACAAAGTTACTCCTTTGCCTAAATGAAAGTAGGGTTTGATCACAGATCACCTGCAGTTTTGTGGGAATCTCTAATCACCAGTGTGTACAGTGTTAAAGAGTGGTCCTCTTTTAACCTGTTCTATCAAAGATGTTAATTTTGTGACTATCTAGTAATTCTGAGAAGTCGTGTAAACACTGAGATTATTGAGCAACTCGCATCTCAGCACACCTCTGCAACATGATTTTATAGAAGTTTCATAAAAACTGTAAAAAAATTTTTCATCACCTTAAATAACTATACAGAATCTGTAAAAAGTAAATGATTGTTCCATAACTTGTTAAATACAGAAGAAATCTTTTTATAGTTGCATTAGGCATTTATATCATACAACATTAATTACTTGACGTATTTGTCATACTCCTCTGGGAAGACATTGCTTTCAAACTTCAAAGATAGCTACTGCTTTTGAACCTGCTATATTTTCTTTCAAAACTTTAAATTGTATAAACTATGTCAGTGACCCAAAGTCTGTTGATGTCCTAGATCCATTTGCACCTTCCTCACACAGAACAAAACTCCCTCTCTAGCCCTAGGAAAAATTACCTTCATGTACAGCAAATTTGGACCTTGGAACCAGCTTTATCAGAATAATAATTGAGATTCCTGCCAATTTTCTCCTGTTATAGGCTCCAGTATTATTGTGACAGCTCCAGAGTCATTTTCACAGTAGAAACAACGTTAAAATCCCAACAAATTTTTTTAAAGAAACTACTGTTGGTCCATTTTTCTTCTAGACCAACTTTTTCTTTGTGTGTCTCTAGACATTTTACTACAGAAATAATCTTAGGAGCATAACATAGGTTGTTCTTAATAGTTTCTTTCTTCAATCTTTGCCTTTCCTGGATAACAATCCATTAATTTTTACA
Source organism: Rhagologus leucostigma (assembly GCA_013397725.1). Lineage (NCBI taxonomy): Eukaryota > Metazoa > Chordata > Aves > Passeriformes > Rhagologus > Rhagologus leucostigma. Next base: position 9,695,151 of record VZTD01001045.1, read on the forward strand.
TACACCGTAATCTGTTATTTGAGGTTTGGAATGCATATAGTTTATGAAGCTGTCATTGAAGTTTAACTTCATTTTGTTGCATTTAAATAATTTCTGAAATCAGAATTCAACAATATTAAAATATATACGCTATCAAAGATCTCCCTTTCAGAAGACCAAACATTCTTGGGCTCAGCTTACACTACTTGAAGAAATTTAACTTTATGAAATAAGGATGCTTTTTTTTTTCAAAGCTAAAAGGAAAAGAAAAGCAGAGGTACTACAAAATCTTAAATAATCAGAAAGAAAGAAAAAGCCCTGGTAATATGATGCTGTGCAATGGATTCAAGTACAAAAGAAAATTGTACACACATGCAATTTCATTGTGAATAAAAGAAAAACAGTACCTAGTTTCTGAGGCTTTGAGAAAAACCTGGTTTTAAAATCTGAATTTCCTGTAAAGAAAATCCAGAAAGTGAAACAGAGTGATTTTTCTAAACTGACGATCTTGCTTGCATTAATTTGGGCACCTGAATACACAAATAGAGGCTACATCTCAGCATTTAAACTGTAGGATAAGCATTTTGCTTTGTATTTTCTATTCTTGCAATGGAAATGACACATCACATGAATTGTATTGTCCCACATTCACAATTTTGTGTTCATACTCTAAATATATAAATAGTTCCACTAAAAGCCCAGTGGATGATCCATGCTCTTAAAGGCAAGCTTCTGAGCCATGTAGTTACTTTGTTTCAGCTGGAAAACTGAAAGAAGTTCTCATAAACTCTGGTCTGTAAGAAGTTTCATTTAAGTTACAGAAACAACATAAAGTATACTTCTTGTTCCACAAAAAATTTATCTTGGGTAGCATCATGAAGAAATACTACTTACATAAAATGAAATAACTTCATATTTCATTAAAAGGTAATAAATAGGAGAATATAATAAATAAAAATATATCTAAAAACTACAGGTCCAGATCACAAAAGTACGTCATTTTTAATATAAGTCTTATTAATCTAAATGCTTAACTAACTGCTTAATTTGATCTAATATCTGATTGGTCTAAAGACTACAGTATACAAGTTAAATACATAATTGTGTCTTCTACAATAGTATAATTAAATCTCTTTTTACCCACTTTATGAAAAGATAATTGTTTTGACTTAAATTTTAATAACTTTTACATGACACTCCCTCCAGAAAAGCTCTATTATATACATCACTTCAGTAGCATGTATCCTCTTCAATATAAATGAAGACAGTCTTCCTGATCCCTTAGACAAATAAATTTGGCCCCAGACTACATGGCAAAGTCCCCTGAATCAAGAAATTAATTGAATTCATCATTGAATGATGGCAGGGAAATGCCATCTGCAGTCTGTTCCACTGAATTTCTTATATAAAGAATCAAACCCATCACACCTTTCCACTGAATAACAATTTATTGAATTGTTTTGAAGAAAATTGCATTTCATATCACATCGATGAGGACTTTCCTTTGGACAAAATACACAAAAATCTTCATGGTATTATGAGACAGCTGCATTCAATAGATGAGAGTACTTGTGAGTCTTATCAGTTTATGTTTTAACACTAATGAATTTGAGTTATCTCCCTGTTGATGTTACTAAGGGAGACTGTAAGAGAGCTGAAAGGAATCTTATTTCAGAAAAGTAATTTAATAAGGAACTTGAGGAACGGAGGAAGGTGTTTTAGATTGACAAAGGGAATCTGTTCCAGACAAAAAACACCATGCGTAAAAGTTTAAATGGAACCAGATGGTGTAGTACGGAAAGAGAGGCGGAAAGGGAGGCAGAAAGGGGAGGGAAGGACAGGCAAGTAGGGTCATGACTGGTCTTTCTAGGACCATAAAATAAGGACTAAATGACAAAATGAAAGGAAAAAAACTGTTCTAAGTATAAGCTCAAGCATATTTTCTATTTCCTTACAATGTATTGCGCTTTTCCAGCCCACTTTTTCTTTTATCTAACATGAAACAATATGACTCAAACATTATAACAAACAAACAAAACGCCCTGAATACTGAATTACCGTTGCTCTTTGTAACCTTGACACTCATTTCCTCTCACATGAAGATATCAGAAACATTTGACTCTACGCTAAATTTTACTGAGACTGGAAAGTGAGAGCAAACACTTTGTCAGAACAGACCTTTCTCTGGATATTATAGGCATAATTTAAAGATAGTTTCGCTCATGTAAAAAACAGTGTCAATCTTGTAAAAATATTCATTTCCAAACCACATTATAGAAAACTACTGTGACTTGTTATAAACTAATTCATAACAAGTACTTCTCGTATATGTGTTGAACAAATTATTATTCTTTACTGTGTACCTCCTCTCTCTTTTTAAGAGCTGATGAATATATTTTTATCAGTGACAGCCACCACCCATTGCACTGAATCAAGCCACACTGACACAGCTAAATACAGATAAAACACAGTCAGTAAAAGATGAGAGGAATTAAATTATTTGAGTATACAACAGAATTATCAAAGCTAGGAGCAGTTTATTTGGAGCTTCTCAACATTCAGAAATTGCAAAGGTGTTTTTGTTTGCCTTCACAAGTTTGCAACATTGCTTTGCTAGTTTTCACTGTTTCTTTTAATATACAGAAATGAAAAGAAACCATAAAATCATCAGAATATGTTTTTTCCAGATGGTGCATGGATAATTCATAGACCCTCGTTGCTCACCACGTCATAGACATATAAATATAAATTATAAAAAAAAAATCAAATTCATGTTAAAAACCACCACACCTTCTCAAGTCACCATAATGCATGATGGAGTTCTGCCTTCCTGGGGATGGCTGAATACCCGTCTGCCCATGGGAAGCAGTGAATTAATTCCTTATTTTCTTTTACTTTTGTGCACAACCTTTGTTTTACCTATTAAACTGTCCCAATCCAACACTTCAAGTTTTCTCACTTTTACTCTTCCAGTTCTCTCCCTGATCCCACTGGTGGGGGAGTGAGCAAGAGGCTGCAGAAGTTTAGCTCCTGGCTGGGGTTAAACCACGACATTTGGTTCAGTTCATATTTGTTAACAAAGATTTCACGTATTCTGGAGCATCACTGGATTTTTCCCAAAGAATAGCAGACTTTTTTTTTAACTATCATGTTCTTATTATGAGACGTAGCTCTATTTGTTAAAATTTGTCAAGATTTACTGTGATAGTAATTTATGACAGAACATAACTGGGAACACGACATAATGATAGATATGGAAGCTATGGTGAAAAAAGGCTCCATTCAGCTCCTTTGTCAAACAATTTATAGGTGGTTTCTTTCGTTTGCAAAGTAACAGAATAATAAATGGTGAACAGCAAAAGTCATTCCACCTTCCTTGAACCTTGCTCAATAAAAAAGTATTGTGCATTCCATAGTGGTTTCCCACTCTATTTCAAAATAACACTGTAGCAGGCAACAAGAGATTGTTTGATCTACCATAGTTGTGCATTTAACAGAGATAGAAAAGTACATGGCCCTTACATGACAGAGAAATGGCCTATTGCATTTCTTTACTCACAATTTTGCCAACATGGTGGAAAAATTATGTCAATTGACACCTCATCAATTATGACTGTTACATGGTAGCCTACTGTGGATTTTTAAAAATGCTTCATTTACCATCTGTGTTATTGCCTTACCGGGGCAAGAAAACCTAAATATCATCTGACTCATTTTGGCAACTCATTGAACGTATTTTTGCTCACGAGGGCACAAATCTTAACATTTTGAATCTCTTTTACACACACAACCACACACAACAGTATTTTAGTGCTGTACAGTCATCTCTCTAATTAGTGTTATGTTTCTAATAGGCTTGTCTGGCAGCAACTCTTGCTTTGATTTTTTCTCTTAAAATCGTAACCAAGCTTTGCAACATTTATCTTTAAAGCGAATAAGGGTTGTGAGATCAGATTTTTAAATTTTTGCTCGTCAGAACACTTTCAAATTACAGAGCAAAGAAATTCATTATAAATAGGTTTTTTTAGCTCAAAAATCTACTTGTTATTTCTTCAAGCCTTTTATTATTAAAAAGTATTGTGAAAATACTGGAAGTAGTAAGGACTATAGTCAATAAAATATCTGTAAGACTGAGATATCGGGATATTTCCACTGAAGATCTATAAAATGTTTCTGCAGAGAACATAACTAGCTTTCATATGTCTCAGTCAAAATTTACCCATTAATAAGGACTGACTGCAAAGAGTTAAATGGAAGTTATAAGATGCCTGGGAAAAACTATACAGAAAAAATCCTCTTAAATTAGACATTGAATAATAATGGTCAAGGAAGAATTAGAATGGTTTCCTAGCTCATGGACTTGAGTGAGAATACATTGAACTAACAACAGAAATTCCATTTAGACTAAGCCTTGCAAGAATAAAAATGCCGTTTAAAACATTACGCAGCTTAGAAGCTGGTTTGAATTTTCAGTCAGTAATAGACATAAAATGAATTTCAATTTTAACATCATATACACAAGAAAGTTCCTGTATAATCAACAGGATTTTTATACTACAATCTTACTATATCGCTTAAATCAAATTAATTGATTAACTCCACCATGAAGATGAGACATAAAATTGCTAAATGAGTGGGGCATTGTCTGTTCACTAACTGCCCCCACAACTGGCAAGGATTTTTAAAGATGATTTCCACTGAACATTATTAAGTTGAGCTTTGTTAAAACAGGGCAAAACAAGATTAGGCAGTAATTAATTAGGAAGAGTTCTATTAGATTCCTTGGTATGCATTACGAGGACATTTCTATTTGGGGTTTTTTTGGTTCTAGGAACTACCAGCTCCCACAGTGTTGTCAGTGCTCAACACTTTCAAAACAAATACCATTAATGATTCTAAAATGCAAAGTTACTGCCTCATTTTCTCCTCATGTTTTCAAAGCTAGTAATAACCACGTTTTTTTGGAGCAGTTTTTATATGACTACTGTATATTAAACATCAAAAAACCAAACACACACTCACATACATACAAGAATTTAGGTACACTGTATCAATTCCTTTCCATATTGTCTCTTAAAAATTTCCATAGAGCAGAAGATGGGATAAAGCAGGTTTCTTGCTTTTTCCAGAAAATGGTAATTTGGTAACTCCATTTTGTCTGTCACATTTCAGACTGCAACTAGTCCTTGGGAAAGAATCAACTTTAGCAATCTTTTCCTCCAAAATTCAAAAGTGCTTATGTTTTTTTGTCGTGGTTTTACCACCTCCAGCAACCAAGCCCCACACAGCTGCTCACTCACTCCCCCACAGGTGAGATCAGGGAGGGTAAAAAGCTAGAAAAATTTGAGGGTAGGGATAAAAGCAGTTTAGTAGAAAAACCAAAAGCCACACACAAGCAAAGCAAAACAAAGAATTCATTCACCACTTCCCATGGGCAGGCAGGTGTTCAGCCATCCCCAGGAGAGCAGGGTTCCATCACACATGATGGTGACTTAGGAAGACAAACACCAGCACTCCCAATGTCCCCCCTTCCTCTTTCCTCCCATTTTATATACTGAGTATGGTGTCATACGGTCTTGACAGTTTGGGTTAACTGTCCCAGCTGTGTCTCATCCCAGCCTCCCACACAAACCCAATTTCCTCACCAGCGAGGCAGTGCAAAAAGCAGAGAAGGCCTTGGCTCTGTGTAAGCCCTGCTCAGCAATAACAAAAACATCTCTATGTTATCAATGCTGTGTTCAGCACAAATTCAAACCACAGACCCATACAAGCCATTGGGAAGAAAATTAACCCAACTTCAGCCAAAACCAGCACATCATTCCAGTTCTGCCTCCAGAATATTACATCTTAAGTGTAGTTGTTCTTGATAAGAATTCCACAATTCTTTAGTTATCTGAGTGCTCAGTGCCCTTTCACACCTGCAGTTATCTGGTGTATTCCAAAACTGACCTGTATTTAACCTGAGATTTCTTGATGTGTTGTTTTCAAAAGCATATTTTTAATGCAGTGAATTGTTTAGCACTTACATTGGACTTTTTGGAAGATATCTACACTTAATTACTATTTGTTCACTGTCTTATTTCCATGTAAATTTGTGTTCTTTAGGAAAGAAATGGCATGATTTATTCTCACATCAAAGATAGCACTAGCCAACAAAAGAAGTTTAGGAAGAAATAGAATGTAGGTAGGGGTTTAGGTAAGATAAAGTAGATATTTTCTAGCTCAAAAGGACCTCATATCAGCTATTCTCTCATCCACACATAGTTTTTAGAAATATATATTGCCAAGCCTTACTTAACTACTTAACTTTATGATAAAAAGCTAGGTAGTTAAAATCCAGTGTAATCTCCCACATGGGGAATTTTTTGCTAGACTGATTCTTTGTAACACCTTGATAAGACTAAAGAGTGTAAGTTACAACGGTATCTATAATCTACTTGCCCTAATACTTTCCGAGAGTTATTGACAGCAGGAGCCTAATCATCACTAAGAGTCATTCTTTGAATGAGTCTTTCTTCTTTTACCCTCATGAGGTCTAAAGCTAGCCTTGGTGCTTCCCTTCTACTGTTAGAGAAAATGCAATGGGGCTTCGAAAACACATTTTAATATTAAAACATTACCGTGGAATCTGAAAGAAAAAAAATAAAAATCAAAATCTGGGGTTTGTATATGAAGGTAAAGGGTTTGAGGATGCCATAAAAGAAAAAGTAATTATCAAAGAATTTTCTTTGAATTTATCTCTTCTCTTCACTACCAGCCAGAAAAAAAAGTTTTCTGACATTGTGTTTAAGGTCAGTGGTTTAGCAAAAGATCTCCAAGTAGGCCTGGAGAGGGCCTGATGATCATCTGGGGCAGAGCTTTAAAATACCAGGGCAGTGATATCATCTGTAATGCAATCTGGTGAATCTGTCTTCACTATGCCTAGTGTCTGCCAGACCCTGATACAAACCGTGAGTGGCATAATACAAAATAGGTTTACAGTTACCTTAACACATCCTTTCATCTGATGTCATTGTTTGTGAGTGGGACTGATAAAAAAAAAAATCTTGATTTTGATTTCTATGCTCTTGTTTACAAGACAATGAGTTATGCAGTCCACAAAGAAATGCTAAAAGGACTTAAACAAATCAGCAGCAGTTAATAAGGAGCTGAAGTTTTATTTGAAGCAAACATTTTAGAAATCACAACTAGTGAAGTAAATAAAAAAAATTCTTCATTTTGTGGTTAAACAACTTGTAATAGTTAATTCATCACTATATCAATCTCTAACTACAGTGGGAACCTATGCTTAGTGGAAAATTATAGAGGAAAAATTATTCTGCACAAAATACTCCTTTTGTCTCTATAGGCATTCTTTGCTTTACTATAATAGACGCACAACAATTCACTGTCATCTAAGTTCCCATAAGACCACCTTGCAAATAGTATACCTGCTCAAAATCATCATAAATCTACACCAAACCAGTGATTAGCAATCCAGTCCCATCCTGATGGACAGAGATTTTGTATTAATAACTCCTTTTTTCATCACATTCTGTCTAAATAACAGCAGTTCAATAGAACTATCATGGAGCTGGCAGCTTCTAGAAACTTCTACAACCTGTTGTCTTCACAACAACAGAGATGACAACAAACCCAACAAACCCATTCTCTATTTTTCCACATTCAAGAAGGACATTGAGTCCAGTTAAAAATATCTGCTTGTATCTTCAATGGCATATGCTCTTACATTAAAACAGAAAATCAAACACCTCAGCTTTTGGCTAATAAATTTGCAATTTAATTCAAAGGAACTTTCTTTTGAAAATATACAATTAATTCTTACAGAGATGGAAGTCTTCACTATGAAATGCAACCAGAGATGAGTTAATTACACCCTTGTTTATTTTAAATAGAATAACCTATTTCAATAGGCAATCTTCAAAGCGAAACAAAAATACGTGTGGAAGTCTTGTGAATTTGAGCAGCAAGACTTTGTATTTAAACAGTGTGTTTCCTCCCACATGGGTCCCAATTTTACACTTACTGGGAAATATTGGGTGTCTTATCAACTTCCTTTCTTTAACTAACTCTCTTTAATCTAGACTGCAACATATGCACTTTAAAAAGACCAAGATAAAACTCTGGATTAATAAAATACCTCACAGAAAGTTTCAGATATTATCTAGACACTCTGAAACAGAAAACAAAGAAGTCAAATTATCACTCAATGAACTCAATCATAAAAAAGTGATCATATAAAAAAATATGAGAATTTAATTGCCTGATAAGCTTAACTTTCTAATTTTTCAATGTTGTCCATGGCAATCATTCATATTTTTACAAAGTCTTCAAACTGTTTAGGTTTTTTTAAGATGAGTTAGCTGAGCAATGAGCTTTAAAAACCCTTAGAATACATGTAATGAATTCAAGAGCTATCTGAAAAAAAAGCACACGCTTTTTCTAAAACATGAAGGATCATTACTTTCAGTAATTAAGAGGAGACTCCTCCAGGATAAAATCGTATCCTGTTGTTTTTACTAATCGGAATTTTAAGAGAGTATGAGGCTTTAATTTACCACAGATACTTTATTCATCTTGAGCATAAACAAACATTTTAACTTGGATTATAATTATCATTTTCCTCATGCATATTGTATTTCTTTTGAGTGATGTTTCTCCACCATTAAGATTTATCTATGTCAGATCTACTGTTTTTACAGGGATTAAAACCTCTAAAAGAGTAGTTTCTGATCTACTCTACTTTAACACTACAGGGTACAAACAAATATCATGCCTGTTTCCCCGAGTTCAGAACCAATAGTTGCTCTCAGCAGCTTCATGACTTTTCTGTTAAGACAAAAAAGAGCTCTCTTAGTCTCTAATGAGTAAAAGCTCCAATTCTCTCAGCCCTTGATTCCAAAAATATCCCTACCACTACTTAAATTTGTTACAGTAAGTAATCTTAGTGAAGCAAATAGAGACACAACATTAAATATAGTTTTTGGAGGGAGCAGGTTTCAGGCCAGGAGTGGCAGTAAAGGAGAGGGGACATCATTCCCTTATTCCCAGAACTGAAAGATATACCATTTTAATCAGGACCTCTGAAATAAAATAGTCCAGCTATCAGAAATGAATTAATGACTTCCCTAAAAAGTCATCAAAGTTTATAGTCCACACACTAACAATCCATGGTCAGTATCTATTACATCTGCACAAGATCTATAAAAAACTTTGATTTTACCTATAACATTAGTAATCAAAGTCTTGCATGTATCATATAACTTAGGTATAATATAAATCAGAACTTTGTCCAAGTCAGAGATACTTATTTTCTAGATACTTAGACTTTTCTAAGGAAGCTATTAAAACATACAAAACTGTCCCAAAAAAAAATAGAGTATGTGATTTTTAGAAACCTATTTAGAATGACTTTCTAAATTTATTTAAAATATCCAAAAAATGAAGAAAAACATGCACAAGTGCTGGAAATAAATGTTTGGAAAGTACTTAATAATTCTAGATTGAAAGTCTCATATGTGTCCTTATCATCATAGTAAAAGATTAAAATATATTTCACTGAAACTCCAAAGACACCATGGCTGGATGGGAAAGGAATCCTAAGCAGTAGAATCTGAAGTCATCAGTAGTTTCTTAAGAAGACAGCAGAATTTTAAATGCTCATATTTATTGTCTGATAATTGTTTGCTGCCCTTTTATATGTTGGTGAAAATTTATTTTCATTTCAAAATATGGCATTCATTAAATTCATTAAATTGAATCACACTATCTATTTTTATTAAAAACATATGAAATAGCTCATGACAGCATTCGTCTCAGCATAAAATTGTCATAGTTTTCTAAAGAATGAAAGGGAAGTGTTGTATATAGTGGTGAATGGGAGGGAATTCTAAACTGTGTTACTGGCTGCCAGAAACTTCATGTATGTGATTAAAATGCAGTGGAAGTTTTAAAAGCCTAGCTGACTGCTTAAGGTCATTGAAGATAGAAAAAAAGCACGAGATGTGTTAAGTGAAAAAAAAAAATGGACTACAAGTTACCCACCTCCAAGACAATCTTTCTGAAATCCCAATATAATCAGGAGTGTCCCTGAAGACTAAGCATTTCTTTTGACTGAAGAAAATACAATTTTAGAAAATGAATCAAACTATTCAACCCGAAGATTTCTACAAGTTTCACCACTGTGATAATTTAATAACTCCTCTGAGACTGCTGTTCTAACTTGCTTTACTTGTTGTACTTTTTAACCTTTGGTAGTTACAGAGAATTTGAAAAACACTAAGTCTTTCTTGAAACAGGAGGATAAAGCACTCCCTTCTCCTCCATTTTTCTATTATTCCCCTTTCTACTTTCCCCAAATTATATCACTCAGAAAGTTTCTCATAGACAAATCAATTTATCTGACACTGTGATCCTCTCTAGTGCATTTCTTTAGATCATCCAAATAATGGAAAAGATGTCTCATCTCTACAATATCTCACCAAAACTCTGTACTGGAAGAATACAGATGGTGTGAGATTAAACTAGGCTGCAGAGAGATGCTTCTTCTACCCCTATCCAGCTCATAAAATCCTATGACAAATTGACCACTGATGGCCTCCACATTAACTCTTTGAACTCTCACCATTCTAGGAAGGTGGAAATCATATTTTGACACCCTTACCGACAGAATACAATGTAGAGCATATAGCAGCACTCACATAAATCGTTCACAAGGTTACACCTTTCCATCAAAGTAATACCCTGCCTTCTGCATCATAGTCTCTGGGCTACCATCTGTGAGCCTTTAGTGAAATGTGCAAAAAGCTGGGAGATTGAAATTCCTATTTTCTCTAGAGGGTCTCTGCTGAGCTTAACCAGCTCCAGTACTCATAACTTGTACTTTCTGTCAAAAGAAGAAATTATGCTTTTGCTTCTTTCTGCTGATGCCTTTTTTTTTTTTTTTCCAAAGACGATTGAACCAGGGAAGCCTATTAAAATTGTAAAGAAACCCAGAACTTGCAAAAAAGCCCATGTGAAGACAATAGAGCCAAGAGGGGTTTGCACCTTTATTGTTCCTGTTTAGCTTAAAGATAAATGAGTACCTAAAGCACCACCATAATATTTAACTATATTTTTAAAAAATCATGGAAATAAACAATTTGAAGATACTGTTTAAATATTTTCCAGATTATAGATGTCAGTTTTGATAGCCAAACCTGTTAATTTAGCTGACAGGGTTAGTTAATAGCCACAAAAGAGAATACAAAATACCCAGGTTTTCTGAACGTATCAACTGTTGTGGAAATAGCAAACACATTAACTTTTTGAAAATGCTGTAGTTTATGTGCATTTATTTGAAAAGTTCTTACTGGGTTTCTTGTAGGAGTTTTATTGCTTTGGCTTGCTTTCTTCACAGTGCTTATATTATGTCTCTGGCTTATTATGAAATTAGATTTTTTTCACTTTTCCATCTGTTCATTCGAAATTTCTCATTCTCTCTCACCCATTAGATCAAATTTCAGGCTTTCAAAATTTAAAGGGCTCCCAGACTACTTTTGACTGACTGTAAAACTTTCTACTAAAGTTCAAAGATCTGCTACTGCAAAATAGATATAGATAGATAGATAGATATAGATACATAAGTATTTTTAGGTGTATATTGAATTTTGCAAAAATGCAATATTTTCACTGTTCATGAAAACACCACAACTATTCTTAAAAATATTTCTTTGAAGATATGCAATTTGAACATGAATGGGCAAACAGCATGTGAAAGTCTTGTTAAAGAGAGATGAAACCCATTTTTGGTTAATGTTTCCCTACTGAAAAGATTGTGGTGAGGCTGGCCTTCTAAAATTAACTTGTTTTTCTGAAACTTTCGGATGCATCACTTCACTGATGTCATCCATTCCCATACAATTATTCATGCAAGACAAGATCTATCACTATGATGCTCAAAGGATACAACTGAAACTGAGCACACTAGTACATGTGTTTGCAATAAATCACCATCATTCTAGTTGAATGAAGTTCAGCAACATTTCAAAGTCTTCTGCAATACAGCTAATATGGGGAAAATAAGAGGATTTTAATAGCACATTTGAATCTGGTAGATTTGAGCTGCTTTGGTGTCCATGCAGCTTTCTAAAACTATGGAGTAATATAATAAAAGTACTTTGCAGACAGAACTCTAGTCCTTGTGAGCTGCTGGGATAGAAACACAGATGGATGGAGCCAGAATTCTCCTGATCTCTTCTTAGGCAATTTAAGATATTACCTTAGCAATGGAAAGAGAAAACACTAGGTTATCAAACTAAAATCCAGCTTTTTGTCTCACATAAAAAACTGTTTACTGACAGAAACGAGTCTTGATCACGGACAGATTGAAGTGAGGGAGAACAAATTCACCGAGTAGCATAACACCAGAGACATTAAAACATATACCAAAAGAGTTAATTTGTTTAAATTAAAGGGAAGAAACAAATTTTGAAATTGTCAGATTGAAATTTCTGAATTATTAAATTAACACCTTTTTTGAATTTTTTCTCTTGCTTCTTTCTTTTTACAGACAAACTTTTATATGTGTGAGTTGGTGCAAGAGGCTTACACTCTGTAGAATAAATTGTTTCTCTTTTTTAATCTAGTGAAATCTGTGCATTCAGGGAGAGGCAAGACAGCTCTAATGAGTTATCCAGAACAAAGTTATATCCTTGCTGTATATCTGACAGTTTTTGCCAAGTCCCAGATGCTATGGCAGCAGTGATTTATTCAAAACAGTCAAACATGTAGGACAAAGAAGTGGTTCTTCAGCCAAAAATTCTGGAAAAAATAAATTATTGAAGGTGACCCTAGAGACAGCAAACTGGGAGATAGACACATTGATTTGATTCAAAATTCTAATAGGTCAAATCCCCCCAATAACATAAGGTTGTAAAATCTTTGATTTCTCTGTGTCAGTGATTTACATACACACTAAATTAACGCAACCTATCAGTGTGACAAAAAACTTCTGAGTCAGTAGCATTTTTCATGTACCTCACCTATGGAGCTGGACTTCTGTCTCCCAGGAGAACGAATAATCAGATGAAAAAGCATAGTTTGTGTCAAGAGGAATAAAAAAATCCCAGAGCTGTCCTTTGCCTGATCTGCTTCCTGGTGTGCAGTGATATGACCTCAAGCACACCTAGACCGTTATTCTCAGTCTTAGCACACCTAAAAGCTCTTTAAGAGAAGCACACACTACACGTGAAGGTGGAAGGTAAAGAATAAAATGTACAAGAAGAGTCTTAGCCCACATGCCAGTCTTCCAGTAATCCTAACAAAAAATTTGGTGGTGGCCACAGATAGATCCTTGGGGATGGAATTGCTGCTTATGTAGGCAAATCCCAGGCACAGCCCACCATCTGCTCTAGCTAGTTGTTCAAAACTGCTGCAATTCTCTCTCCCCATCAAGCACACCCTTCTCTCTGACAGAGTATTTGAATTCAGAGGAAAACACATTTTAGTATTCTCCACTGGTTTATCCTGTAAATACCCTGAAATTCCCAGATCTTGTAGACCACCCATATACAACACTGATTTTGTACCAAAAATCTGTGTCACCGTACTTTTCCTGAAACCCTTTTCTTTTTTATGACTCTGTTTGTTCAATTCTAACACATGTAACCTGTATTTAACTGTCTTTGAAACTTCTGTTATATATGACAGCTTCTGTATCATTGAGCTATACTCTAAAGTTCCAACCATGTTAAACTTTCCTTTAGTAAAAAGAACATGACATATATTAGCTTTCATTCTGCCTACCACATTTCCCATTTCTAATGGGGAGAACCAGCATAAAATCCACAACAGTAGGAGGAGACAGAGAAACAGCTGAAATCATACTTCTCTGATGAAGTAAAATCCATTTTATGCATATTTCTCAGGAGAAGAAAATCTAATGTCACTGAAAGAAGATTATTTGATCAGTAATATAAATCAGGAAATAGATTCACTCTTAATATCAGTAGAAGCTGGAGAGCTTTCATCATCTGATAATCTGATGTATTCTTTGCGCCATAGAGCAGCCACTATCACTGCGGAAAGGTGACATGAATAAAATCTTTACAGTATGCTTAGAATCCATCTTGTTTGGGTCTATCGGTTGTGGAAATCGAACAAAGATTAAGAGCAAGGCTTGAAAACACACGGCCTTTCTAGGATTTTGGTAATGAGAAGGAGTAATGACAGTTAAAAAACACCTGCAAGAAAAAGACCTCAACACAACAAAAAATGTGCATCTTATATTTGAGGCTGTCAAAAGACTGTAAGAAAGGATTATAAACAGTCCAGGGCATTTAGTTGTCATCAGGTATCACCTTTGTAGCCAAGCATACCATTGTGTTCATCATCACTCAGTTGTCTCTGGATTACACATTACATTTTTCATGCCTTAAGCCATTCTCCTTGAATGTCTGTAAAATGAACCTGTGGGAATTGTACAGAATATTGTAGTGACTGGTACACCAGGTTGCTCTGGAGGTATGAACTGTGGTGGAGAGATAGAATTCATTCTAATGTACTCTTATGAAGGGCCTACTCAGTGTGTTAGAGTGATCTGGAAGGTTTTGCTGGTTTGTTTACTTGTAGGAGACAAAATCCACACTATAATTCAGAGGCAAGATCCTGCATATTAGTAGAGTTTATTCAAACAATGCTAATGTTTCAATATAACATTAGTGTGATATTCTTCTCCACTTCCCTCCAAGCCTCCATCCCCCCACCTTATTTCAGGAACATAAATCTTTCAAGAGACAAGATGTAAATACCAACTGTATACATTTTTCCTAAGGATAACTAATTTAGTTTTCAAGCAAACAAAATATGAGAATCCAGATGCCTTGAAAATGTCAAGAGAATTTTCCTTTCAATGTTTATATAGATACCATTGCCAGAATGCTTCAAATTTTGGGTATTTCCTTACTCAAACACTGTCAGGCCAATGAAAAATGATTCTAAATGTGTCCTTGAAACTATCAAACAACATTATTTTTCGGTGTTGATGACTAAGAAAACTAGAGAGCACAATAGAATTCCATAAAACCACCACGATCATTATGTCAGAAAGAAGTTTGCTCTGGTACTGAGCTATTGAAGTGATGGATGCATGAGAAGCACGAAATAATTGATAACCAGACGTGTAGGATGCTGCTTTTCAAACTGAGCAGAAAACTCCATTTAATATCCATTCAATCATAAAAAATTGTAGAGCCCCTGAGGTGTCAAAAATATGCTAATACACACATTCTAGTTTGTACTTGCATCATGGTTCTGCAAGCAGAGAGGCTTCTGTACTGTGATCTGCTCCCTACTGCCAAAACAGCATTTCAGTGAATGAAAAAAGGAATAGCACACCCTCTTTTGTGGGATAAGATTTTCTCATCTGTCTCTTCAGCAGTAAATATGTTTTGCTTTGATTTTTTGTTTTTATGTTGTCATGAAACATGTGGATTTAGGCAATTAATTGTGTTCATAGTGATGGAAACAGGAGCCTTACTGACCTCAGTTCCACTTTGTGAACTCTAGTGAGTACAAAATGCTGAACATAAGTAGATAGGCACTTACACTGTCATTCCCACACCTGGGACTCTAGCCATGGTTCTAACATATGAACTAAGGCTTTATTCTTGGAATTTTCACTATGAAGATTTATTATTCTCCATTGTCTTGAAGCCAATGTATTAGTTTATGTTTCTGTAAACAAATATGAAATGTAACCTTTTGGCTGTTCAAGAACATACCACAGTGAAACAAATACAATAATAAAAGAAGTAAAATATCTTCACTTTCATCTGAAGTTTAAGAGTCATTAAACTGAAGTACACCAGTACTTAAAGTGTATTTGTGTAAGCATTTTTTTTTAATCGAAATCCAGTATGTTATGTAGAAAAAATTCTAAAGACTGGAGATTCTTCTCACTTTTTCTAGTGGGCTTTGGACAACATTCAAAATAATTAAACATGATGAAAGTTCTACAATGGAGATGCTTAGTTAAGTAAGTTATAAACAAATTGAACATGCTTTTTGTTTTCCCATTTTTTCTTTTTGAGGTTTCCAGTTCCAGAATTCTCAAGGTGTGAGTTTACAAAAGAAACTGAAAAAAGATTTTGTGGAAAGACGGTGCTGTCTGATCAGTTATGTTCCCAGTACCTTAAAAGCTGTAGTATTACAATACATAGCATTGCAATTAAACTTGTATTGCAAAAAATGTAATCTGTTTATGTTTTAAGTGCTGTGGATACAGTGATTACGAAGAAATTATTTTTGATTGCCATAAGGTAAAGTTTTGTGATTTAAATGTAACAAAGTGAAACATCAGAAGATTTCAATATGTTTCTGAATGGCAATAAGGATTTTATTTTACTTTAGGATGTGATTAGCTGTTTGCAGGCTGAGCCTGATTATTTTGGAGGAAAAGCAAAAGCAAAAAATTCACTTTTAGAAAGCTTCATATACTCTGATACACTGCTGAATTAAATACAATAAAACAAAAGTAAATACCTATTAAAT
This sequence comes from Rhagologus leucostigma, assembly GCA_013397725.1. Classification (NCBI taxonomy): domain Eukaryota; kingdom Metazoa; phylum Chordata; class Aves; order Passeriformes; genus Rhagologus; species Rhagologus leucostigma. Next base: position 9,711,660 of record VZTD01001045.1, read on the forward strand.
GAATAATTTCCAATTTCAGCCTACCTGAATAAAAATTTATAGTCTTTTAAAAGTCATTATGAAGAAATATTGTAAGCTATTTTAAATAATTATCAATATTATTACTATTGTTATTGTTATTATAATTAATTGTGTTTATCAGGCTCATAGCCTAACAATTATGAAGGTCTTGTTAAGATTTATACCTTACAGAAAATAATCCAATGTAAATCATAAATTCTTTCAGTGGATAAATATTCTTATTCCCACATGACACTGTATATAATCATAAGTAGTATATATGAACTCGTAGGACAGTAAACAGTTGTGTGAAGCTGGATTTTAAAAGATGCGTTAAGACTCAAGGATTCAGGATGGACTGAATTTGCTTCTTAGAGACATTGTAAAATATTCATTTCTCAGCCAGAAGCCAGCTCCTGTGAGCAGCTCAGAAATGGCTGCACTCGCTCAGAGCAGACACGTTTGCCAATCGTGATGGACCAGTCAGCCTCAGGACGAGGCACTGCACTCTGACCAATATTAGTGACCTGTAAAAAACAGATTTTTGAATGTGACGATATAGGAATCAACAGCTTCTGTTAAAGAAATTTTAACTGGGATTTTTATGGAGACTTTCAAGTGCTTAAAAGGATACTATGAAAACTTCTAGACAATTTGCTTACAATGTTCATCTTCACTATATAATATTGAAATAAAGATTACATATCAAAAATATGTGATTTAGAAAACAATCAGTTTGTTGTCTAGGTTAATTGCTGAAAGAATAACTTTGCATATAGAATTTGTGGGATAAAAAGGAACACTACAGAAAATATTTGAATTCAGAATTTTTTTCCCTGTTAAAAATCTCACAATTTTCTAACTTATTTTCAAGAATACAACTTCAGATGACTTTTTTTCCCCCGTTTGTTGTAGTAGCAGATTTTTTTTTCTTCTTTTGCTATCCATCACAATGAAGAAAAGTACTTCAATTCTACCATAACTTGATTTTTTAAATAGTTAGAGAATTTGAATATCATTCTTAAAAGCATATTAAAAGCAAACACACAAATTTTATCCCCTTACTATTTACATGTATTATACTTTATAAAGCAATATAGGTTAGAATATAATTATTTAAGTAAATATCTTTTTCTCTTCCAGCAAACTTCTCATTGTTCCATATACTGTTTTGATGTCTTAAAGAAGTCATCACTTAATATTTACTACTTGAAAGCTGTGTAATTTTGTTAATTTCAGTGCAACAGGAAAACAGCAGTCTCATCCGAAATCTCTGATGTCTGCAATATTAATCTGCATATAGAATAACCTTCCAGACCCACTCTGTGCTTTGATGTTTCTTTAGTGTTTGAACACTATTAGTCTACACACCAGCTTTTGAAAAAAACTTTTTCATGTATATGTCTTTTTAAAACAGGATAATATCCATGACCTTGCAATCTTGTAACTAGGTACTGATTTGCAGACCAAAGGCATTGCCACTCAGCCCCTCAGATCACAAAGCCTCAGGAGAAAATTGGTTGTGATTTCTTTATTTATTGTCATGGAAATATGCCACAAGACAGCACATCTTGTGAGTCAGGTTTCATCATGAACTGCTTTCAAAGCAACTAGGACTGAAAACATTATGCTTGGAGCTGATTATTAAATCTAATGTTCATACATTTGCTCTCAAATGTAGTTATTCTTTGGTAACTCTCATGATGTCTGATACTGTTTTCCTGAAAGTCAAACAGTACAATCATACCTCATCTTTCCTCAGAAACATAAGTTCTGAGCATCCATCATTTCCAAAGAAAGAAGACAGGGTTCTACTAAAATGCTTTAAATATCTGAAGGGTTTTTGTAGATCTACAGTTTTTGTAGAGCTAAGGTTACAGTATGTTTTTTTTGAAGCCAATGTTTTTTGAGCAATAGGCACAGTATCAAAAACCAGAAAAACTTTGACTTGCTATAATCAAATCATTCTCATTGAACTATAAGCTGAGTGCAACCTCTTGGTTCTCTGCCCATAGTAAATTAAAACATGTTGATTTTAAGCCATGCTTACGGTTATCTTGTTTGATAGAAAGGATTTAGTGTAGAGAAGACTGAGAGGCGATATTAATGCATATAAATATCACAAAGGTGGGTGTCAAGAGGATGGTGCCAGCTTCTTTTTGGTGCTACCCAGTCACAGGAGGAGTAGCAATGTTCATAAACTGAAATACAAGAAGTTTCTCCTCAACACAGAGAAAAACTTCCTTACATCGAGGGTGACAGAGCACTCTGCCACCTGCCCAAGGATGTCATGAAGTCTCCCTCACTGGAGACATTCCAAACCCACCTGGATGCATTCTTGTGTAATCTGCTCCAGGTGACCCTACCTTGGCAGGGGTGTTGGACTGGATGATCTCCAGAGGGCCTTTCCAACCCTAACAGTTCTGTGATTCTGTGATTTGGGGTTACTTATATTACGTCAATTTGCTTCATAATTAGGAAAAAGGGCTGGAAAGCTAAAAAGTACTACTTATGGAAATGTGTTGATATACTGCAATTGGACCACCTTGGATTTCTATCCTTGTTCCTGTTTGTTACTGAATTAATTTTCTTCAAAGCAAGCCAAAATTATTAAACCATTTTGGGTTTTTTTAAAGTCTGATACTTAATAGATGTTAGAGTTTAGAAATATTTCCTGGATAGACAAATTACTGATGTCTTGGTGGACATAAAAGAACGGTGTAGGGGGAGAATGATAGACATCTGCATCTATACTCCTAAGATAAACACACTATGGCTGAACTTCCAACATAAAGGGAAATGAAAAACTGATTAACTGTGAAAGAAACTGTGTGAATAAAGAATTGATTTAATTATCAATAAAGAAGATGAGCTGATGTTCAAGAATGGATTTGGAAGGCAAACCTAAAGTGAAGAGGAGAACTGTTAACATAGATTTAAAATAATAGGGATCAATTCACTGAAGAACTTGGACATGAAGCAACAGATAATAGAATATTTTGAGGCCATGATAGTGGATTATGAATATCATTCAAATTTATATATAGTAAAACAGAATGACAGCTGGGATGCAGAGGAAGAAAATATGGGATCCCATGCCTGATTATCAGAGAGTTGTCTGCTCTTTGCTCTGATTATTTTTAAGGCTGTAAAATAAAATCCAGTATATTCTACAGAAATATTGTTCGTTACCATAATCTCTCCTTTTCTTTAGCAATGCATCTTGGCTATTAGGCTATAAAGTGTAAATCATTTGTTCTACTTTATTAAGATCTTCTCATTAATTGTTTGAAGAGTAACATCTTTTTCAGGAAGGATGCACAAATTGCTCAAACCCTGATTGTGCTATTTCCAGATGTTGTCTGAGCATTCTGCAGGAGAGGTGGTCATCTTTCGGTCCAAGAAGGAAGCAAATGTTGGTTTCCCTTCTGTAGCCATGAAGCTTTTATATGAAAGCTTACATCTTGTTTTCCCACAAACTTTCTGAATTAAATCATGAGCCTTTTTATAAATGGTAGCTTAGGTTAGCAGACATAAGAAAAAGTTTTACTCTTTGAATCCCAGACTTTAGTTTGCTGCCACATGTGAGGTCCAAAAAATAGGAAACGAGATTTTAGCCATACTTGTATTCTTGTACCAGGATGGTTTAGGCATTTCTAGTTGCAGAATTCAGGATGCTGTGAACTGAGTTTTATATATCTTCCTCTTCCCATCCAGTGTAAATAAATATAAATAGGAAACTGAATTTTATTATATACCTTTTCCTTACATATCTTCTTTTTTGTTTTTTTAATTGTAGGCTCTACATTCCCTTTTAGGCTCAGCCCTGAGCCATTTGTAAATTTAATTCATTTGGTAAATAATTCATTTTTACAACAACAATTGTTGAAATATGCTACCAATGTCAACAGGTGACTATTCAGATCTACGTAACACTTGATGTCATAATTAAAAAAACACCTTTAACTGTTAACAGAGTTTGTGCACCCTTTCTTGTAAATTAAACACAATACTGCACTCTTTCTTGTCAGAAAACACTATAGAAATTTTTTTAATTCAAGAGTTCTAATACGTGCAATTTGAATGAATTTATTTTACTGTCATATTATATTCATAATGGAGGTTCATTACAAAAGTTTAACTTTCTCTCTATATTCATATTTTATACATGTCTATTTGTTGTGAGTCACATATATTTATTATGGGACTATAAAATACAATAAATATTTCAAAAGTAAGTGTAAACTTGCTTTTAATCACACACTGTGCTTTGATTACATGGAAAATATATTGGAAGAGAAAGCCTATCTCATTTTTTTTGCACTACTGTAAATTCTATACAAATTCTATTTTATATTTCTAATATGTCTACTTTCATTTTCTGTAGTTTTATTTTTGCTAGCTGTGTAATAAATTACAAATCAGTCTGCTTTCCAATTTTTATTCATCACAATTTCATTTATCTTCCTGGAAACTAGATTCCCAGTATACAGACTACTATCCTTTCTCTGGTAGTCATTAACTATTCAGGTATCAGATTGTGAGGAAAGGCTATGCTGTGTAAGCTCCTGTGTTCATTTTTCTTATTGCTGTACCTGAGCACCCTCAAGAAGATTAAGCAAGGCATCGATGTACCTGTCATATGTAATCCATGCTCTCATTTTCTGCCCAAGAAGAATTCTGTATGTAGCAGAGTGGTTCTTTCTGACTCCAAACTCACTGCTGGAAATCTATGTTAGAGAATTTTTTGGCAGAGCACTACTTTCTCATTCCTCTAGGACAATCATCAGATGCCTTCTCTCAAAAATAATGCCCACTATATCCACTCCCCCATCTTCTCAGGCTATTCTCTTTGTCTTTTGTTGCTTTCATGTTATGACAACAATGAATCCAAGATAAATAGCTTAATGTACAAATGGAAGATACTGATTAATTCACTTTCAGTAAACCAAAATTAATATCTGGTTTCTAGCAAATGCATTAGAATGTTTCATTCTGATCAAAAATCAGCAAAACAAGGTAAGACTACTCACCTCTGTAAATGCTTATATACGCTCACATCACAAGATATTTCCAAACTCCTCTTTTCATACCACTCAAGAAAAAAAGCCAAAACCATAATTTCATATAAAACCAGTATTTTGGCAATATGCTAAAAATAAAAAATAATCAGATATAGAAATCCAATTCTATTGTACATCTGCCTAGAACTGCAACATTTCTCTGAGAAGAGAAAACAAAGCTGAGAAGGTAAATCAACTTCTCTTGATTTCTTTTCAGTGCAATCTACATTTTATTGTATTTCATACTTCTTACATGAAAAAGAGTTAAGGTTTACAGCACAAAAGAGATACAACTGTTTCACAGGATTTTCTGGGCTCTGGTTTGAGATTTTCTTTACCCTCCTGATTCTATAGAAGATTCTTGAGAGGCTCCCAGGAATCCTCTGAGGAATCTGAAGGTATCACTGCTCCCAGGTAAGGATGGCCACAGGAGCCTTAACATCTGTCAACCTTTGTAGCAGCCTCTAGCAGTATCCAAGAGGATCCCAGCTGTCCTTGATCACAAAGTGCTTGAAGCTTTTGTCTTTGCTAACCCTTGATCAAGGAAAATCAGGCACCTTTAGCATAGCTAACAGGTTGTGACCAGTTTGTACATCAATTTGGGAAAAGAAGAAAAAATAAAAATGCGGGGGATTAGCAGGTCTGCTCATACTGGTTTTTGCATCCTCATGAACGGCAGTGATGTACCACAGGGCAGCATCTGCTAGTTGTTAGAACAACTGTCCCTGCAGTTTTGATGCCCTTGACCCAGGGATGGTTCAGGAAGAGGGAGCAGCTCTGCAACGAGACAGAAGTTGTGAGAGAATGCTGTCAAATGAAGCAGTTGAGATGTGCTGGTTGAGGCTGAAACACAGAAGAGAATAAGAACCAGTCAGTTATGGCAGTGGGAGCCTTCTTGCTGCAGAGGATGAAGATCCCTGTCTGTTTTCCTGACATGTCATCTGGGGAGGTTTCCCACTTAGCGAAGACAATTCAGAGAGAAAGGAAGATGATGATCCAAATGCAAATAAGAAAGTGGTGAACGGGGGCTATGTGAACAGAAAGGTTCCAAAAATTGACAAGGCAGGGCTCAAGTGGGATTGCCTGCAGCATATACACGTCAGTACATCCTTGTTGATCAGTAATTCTTGTACCAGTCTTAATCAACTGAACATAATTATTTCAAACACTCACTCTGTGTACTTTTGTCACTTCCAGTCTGTACTGGAAGTCATGTTTTCTCATGACAAAGTGTTAGTATTTTCTCCAATTTTCTTAAGCTTACCTCACAATTCATGTCATGTGAGTAGTTTATTGTGGTTTTTAAGTGATTAATTCTTTGCAAAAGTCACCCTTACTTCAATTGATAACTTTAAATAATTAGCTAGAAAAGTTGTTTTTCAGAGAAATCTTCAGACATTGGTAATGTGAGAGAGTGAGAAACTGCCTAGCAGTTTGATCTGCTGACTTTCTTGGTATATCCAAAAGTAAAGCCATTTTCCCCAGAATTCTGAATACACTAGGGTTAAATGTTTTCATGTAAAGTGTTGATCCTTTGATGAAGATTCATTCTTGGTTTGATCGGACTAATTGGGCAGCACAATAATATTAGCTGGAACGCAGTTTTTGACTTTTCTTTAAAGATTACAGCAGATGGCTATTAAAAACATTTAGTAATAATAGTAATAATAATAGTAATAATAANCCATTTTGCCCCTTCATGAAATCCTAGGAAAAACATTCACAGAGGCTGTACAGTCACAGTAGAAAGTAAAATATAATGCCAGATCTTTAGTCACCTACTAAAATCCCACCAGACTTGAATTGTTCGCTTGTGTGTATTTTCAGTCTTCACTTGTTATTGGGAAACAGAAAACAGCATTTGATATAAAGCCAGGGGATAAAATTTCACCTTATAAAAGATGCATTTATTCAATATATACAGTACAACAGCTATTCAGTTTTTATTTAGCCAAGTTTCAGAATACACTCTTATTCCAGAAAAAATGTTTAAAGGAGAAAGTTCAAAAGCACAGTTAACCATCCTCAGTATCTTCAAATTACTTCTCTGCTAATTTAAACACTAATTGCTATGGGGCTACTGCTGATCACTGATGATTAAAATATTTCACATAAAAACCTTTTTCAACTTTCACTTACTGGGAAAGAGCTTTGGAATTGTTCAGGATTTTTGTCTGGAGCTAAACTGACAAAGAAGCACCGTTCCTGTTTAGGAAACTAAATTAGTTTCTGAAGCATAATTTTTTCATAATTATACTCTATAGTGAAAGATTCATACCTGAAGTCTGACTGCCTTCTTTTACTAGTATACAGTATGTCAAAGTGAGGGATCTGTCATGGTATGAATCCTAAGACATTCATTCTGGTATGAATCCTAGGACAACAGGGACAGCATTGCCTCCAAGTGGAGGAAAGAAGGAAACATCAGTTAAAGGAGTGTGTTCTAGCTTAGCAAACCTAGTGACCAAAATGCCTAACCCTGGATAAAGTCACATTGCAAACTCATGTTTCTCTTCTTGGTGCGGCCTTAATAACCACTTATGCTCTGTTTAAGCATCATCTTCTGTTTCATCCCATTGTTTCACCTTAAGCAAATGGTGGAATCCATCGGCCAAGCTCCTCTTCAGTAATTTTTTACAAAGACACATTTTCAATTTAGGAATCACCTTGAAAAAATAATTTTTTTCATAAAATAAAAGCTTTAAAAATTCTTCTGAATTCTTTTGTGACTGTATACAAGGGAAAAATATGGATGTGGTTTCAGGTGATTGGAGGTTTTCTATACTAAAATTTTATCTAATGTTGAATCTTTATTTTTCCACTTGTGTTTCAAGTAAGAAAATTTCAAGGAGGAAAATTTTTGGAAAAGTCCATTAGTAACATGAACAGTAAAGGATCACTACACATCAGCATGAGAATGTGTTCTATTGCAAATTCAGTGAATGATGTCTTTAAGGAATTTTCAGGTACCATGACAGCACCATTTCCATCTAGCAGGGATTTGAGCTTGCTTGGAACTATGACAAAAGTCATAGTTTCATACACAGTTAAACCCCAGTAAATTACTTCCCTGTAAGGTGGTGAGACATTCAAACAGGTTGCCCTGTGTATGCTCCACCCCTGGAGCATCCCTGGAAGTGTTTGAGGTGAAGGCAGAAGGGACCTTGAGTGACCTGGTCTATTGAAAAATGTCCCTGTGCATGCGGTTGGAGTAGACAAACTTTAAAGGTTCCTTCCAACTCAAACCATTCTATGATTTTATGATTTTCTGTTGAATTATTTCACAGGTATCGATAAAACTCCATTTGGAATGTGTGAAAATATAATTTAAAAAAATATTTCTAAATTTGATGCCTTATCAAATTTTGGTATGATGTTAAAATAAGGCAGCAGCTTTAAGACAAAGTGGCCCAAAAAAACCTGATGATAAACTATCTAAATATCTTTATATCTAACAAACATTTTTTTCACATGGTCTTCTGTGATAGTTTTCATGTACCAGAGTTTATGTTTCGATCTCAATAAAATAATCTTGAAGCAGTCAAGTGTTAACTTCAATCACTATTGAAGATTTTAATTCAGGAATCTGAAGATGGATTGTTTGTAGAATATGTGTTAATATTTCAGGAGTCTTGCACAAATAAGAAATTTATTAATCAATTAATCATAATCCAAGGATTAATTAAAGGACGGAAAATCAAATCACATTCTATAATAAATTAATCTTTCATTTTTTCCTTGAAGAGAAGGAAATATATGTACTTGAGAGAAATCATATATATATGATATATGAAGAGAAGTGATGTAACTTTTTTTCCCATCCAGAAAATTTTATCAGAACCCCTACAGAGATCTCTGTGAAATTAGTGTAGGAGGACAAAAATGAGAAAACCCAGATCAACTTAAGAGTATGTTGCTTGGCCATCAGCTTTTGGTACTTTATATTTATCTGTCTGGAAAAGGTATTCTATTCTCTTCATACAGCCATAATATAAATTTTCATAAAATTATTAGTATTTTATGTAGTGGGTGGAAGTGACAAGGGAAATGTCTATATCTATAATTAACAGTAAGCTTATGCTAAACTCTGTGCTTGTCATTTCATTTCTATATTAACAATACAAACATAAAATTCATGCAATGAACAAAAATCCAAGGTAGATGACTGAATTAGCTGGGTTTTACACCATCTGTTTCACATGTGTGAACTGATCTCAGTTGAACTTATGTAATTTAGGATCACATCATAAATGAGAAGAAACTCAAGACAACATCTTGTGGCTGGTTGGGATGTGGAGGTGGGAGGGACCAGTTTATGGATGTCAAGCAAAGGCAAATGTTATCTTTTCTACCACAGTTAAATAGAAAATAACTATTATGACTTTGGTATATCTCTTGTCAGTGTTCTTCTACTGTTCCTTACTCAAACTAATTAGACTAAGATAGTTAAAAATCTACTAATGATTTTGACAACCCTGACTTTGGAAGGTCCCATTCAAGACTGGGTTTAATTCATCCTTTGCAAAGACGACTGTGTTTTTTTCAAATCAGAGTGCTCAGGTGCTTCCAGATGGGCCCCAGCGTGTAGCACAATCAAAATCACTACTCACATTCTCAAAATCATGGTTAGAGGTGCCTAGACCTCATTAGGAGCATGTTTATTATTCAGAAGCTGACACCTCATTGCAATAGGTAATGTGAGTCCAACAGGTTTTTTCAGTAGTGCAGACTACTCTCAGAACAGCAGCAGCAGCAGCAGCAGCAAAGCACTCTGCCCTTGGTGGCTGCATCTTACAAAGTCATGGCAGATGAAAACTAGCAAAATGAATTCATGTCTGATGGGTTGTTTTCGCCACGACAGCTGTGCTTTGAAGGTGGGCAAGCCAAGGAAGTTAAGTTTGGCTCACGCAGAGTGTTTGGCTCTGAATCAGCTCTGTGCCCATACATGTGAATGAGCCAAGCCAGTAGGAATATTTTGGCATTACCTTCTGGCTGTCACAGTGACCTTATATATCACTTCACGCATTCTCCCTTTTGTATGTGTATAATCAGTTCCAATGGATCGACTAATGTTTTGGCATGAGTTTGCCTTGGCTCTGGCTTCAGATTTTCTGGCCTGTTTATACAAGTTCCATCCAGCATGCCTATAAAATTCATTAACAAATATTTAAGAATAACTAATATACATTTTTGTGTTCTAGAAAATGGAAAAAGAGATAAATCTGAGGCAAAGATATTGAAAATAAAATAAGCAATGAAATTAACATAAGAACTTCCACTTTTCCATGTATCAAAAAAGGTCACCATAACACTTAAAAGTTTTCTAGTTGCTCAGCTTAGGTATTATGTATGTGAAATGTACAGGGCTTTATGTGTATTCATATGCATTCATATATTTATATGTAGGGTGTATGTATGACTGTTTATCAAATTATTATGTAAGAATGAGGGGAAAAAATCATCATCAAGTTCTTATCAAGGAAAGAGTGAAATATAAAGGGTTTTTTTGCCAACACTGGAGGAAAATGTTTCAATGGTCTCTACTCAGAAATTGTAGGCTATAGTTTAGAGCATGTTCTGTTACATAAACGATATATTTTCACAGAGTAGTGCCATCAATAACATTTCCTAATGTTAAATTAGTCTGGTGATTAATTTTTTTGAATTTAGACATATATACATGTTGTGGTTTAACTCCAGCTGGCAGCTAAGTACCACACAGCTGCTTGCTCACCACCATCCCCTCCATGGTGAGATGAGGAGGAGAATGAGAAAGGTAAAACCTGTGTGTTGAGATAAGAACAGTTTAATAATTGAAATAAAATGTAATAATAATAATAATAATAGTAATAAGGTAGATAACAAAAAGAGAAAGAGAAATAACGCTCAAGAGAAACAAGTTATGCACAATACAATTGTTCAGCATCTGATGACGATGCCCAGTCCGTCCCCCAGCAATGATTGGCCACTGCCAGCCAAGTCCCCCAGTATAGGTACTGGGCATGGTGTTCTATGGTGTGGAATATGCCTCTGAACATTTTGGGTCAGATGTCCTGGCCCTGCTGCCTCCCAGCTTCTTGTGCACCTGGTCACTAACTGATGGTCAGCACTACTCAGCAACAACTAAACAATCAAAGTGTTATCAATATTATTCTCTTACTAAATCCAAAATACAGCACTGTACCAGCTAGTAGGAGTAAAATTAACTCTATCTCAGATGAAACAAGGACAATACAATATTGATTAGTATAGAGTAGCAAATGAGTCCCAAGGTTTATCACTGTGCTATTATAGTTACTGGTATAAACTGGTAAATATTCCTAATTATTTTTAAATCTCTGCAGAACTTCTGTTATCTGAGATTGATCTTTTTGGACACAAGATTTGAACTGGCACAACAAAGCAAGGATAAAAATTCTTACAAACTGTTGTTGCTGTAATCATAAGATGGCAATATAACTATTACATGAAAATTACTTCACCTCTCTTCTTTTCATTGTAGTAGCAGTTACCAACCACAGTGAAAAAATGAACTTCACTTGATGAAATGCAACACATAAATATATAAAAAAATCTTTATTCCAAATAATGCCATCTGAATAAGGACAAGTAACCCATTATACCTCAGAAAGTTGTATATTCATCACATTCAGTAATTCACCTGAAGGCCTTAAAGAAGAATATGATTAATTGAAAACTATATAGAAGAGCCATTATTCTTAAGAATTTCTTATTCGATTAAATTATATAAATTATTTTTCATGTTGATAATGGGAAAATAATAGTAATAAAGAAAATAATCATAAAGAAGCTTATTTGTGTTACTGTGCAGTATGCCTTAACTGAGGCTTGGAGGAAACATCTCTTGAGTTCAAATTCTGGGTCCATTTAGTGTCCCTTCACTCTATTGAATTGTGATGAGGACATACACAGCAGGGGTTATATTGAGGTCACCAATTGATTTCATTTAGGATAATTCACTGTCAAATAGTGGCAACATTTACTGTGACCTTGAGATGGACTGAAACCAGCAAGCCAATGGCTAAGGAGAAAAATAAAATAAAGAACCTATCCTTTCTCTTGAGTGTAAAAGAATGGAAATAATTTAAACAAAAGTAAAAAATCTCACTTTTTGAATAACTTCGAATTTTTAGAATAAGCTTTCACTGTTTCAACTGGTATAGCTTATCAGCCTCTTCAACTCAGGTTCATCTGGCTAGCATACAGTTCAAGCAGAGAAAAGGACATCTCTGGAGCGGAATTAAGACCTTAGATACCTAAACCAGTTGCTGAAACTTAGAAAAGATAACTCAAAGTCTGAATTAATGTTGTATGTATTACTAAAAAAAAGATCAAAAAAACTATTCACAGAACTTACTTGAGACTTATGACTTTCATCTGAGATAATTTAAGTGTCTCATAAGGTGAAACGAATAATCTATTAATTCTGTTCACTGAACATTTTTCCATTTTACACATGGAATATAGTTTGCTGTACAAATGCATCAATATATTTTATATATTTAAAGGGAAAAACATAAAATGGCTTTTTAGGTTTAAAACCTCCATTCACTGAATTTTCAATTTCTCACGCAAAAAAAGATTCCACTTAGGAACAATGGAAGCGGGAAACTGGAGAGTTTTTTTCTGCAAATTCTATCCCTAAGTGTTAAAAACCGGTGGACTTTTGGATCCAGGCAGGATTTTCCTGCCTGGATGGCCACATTTGCAGCCTGGTAGATATGTCTGATGTAGTTCCCTGTGTATTTATGAAGAGACAGGAAGCTTCTCACTACAAGGATATATTGGATAATGAAAGCCTGAGCATGATGAAAATTATATGGCATAAGTGATGGAGATTCTACAAGAGCTGGCTGGAAGGAAGATAATTTTCTTCATGATAGCCTGTATGGTTCTGTGTTCATTACTTGTGACAAAAACAGTGTTGATAATACACCAATGTGTTTCATGTGACACCTGTTTCTCACTCTGCCCCTTCAGCTGGGAGATGGGCAACAGTCTGGGAGACGACACAGACGGGACAGCTGACCCCAACTGACCAAGGGACACACTGTATCCTATGATGTTGTGCTCAACAGTAAAATCTCAGGGTAAGAAAGTGTCTTGGGGTGACTCTATCATGTGTATCCCCTATCATGCTCTATGCCCAAAAAGTAATATTGTGCCTTTTCTGTGCCTTTAAACTGAGCTTGAAAAAAAAACCAGACAAACTTTCCAAAGCAGATTCTTAAGGACACAGAGATTGCACTCCTCAGTGTGGTCTGACTGCGGAAGGCACGAAGGGAGCACCCTGCTTGCTTTTTCTTCAGCCAGCTGTTTTTTTTTCCCTCTTGGCGTGAGACGGAGAGCTGAATTTTGTTTCCTGGGACTTTGGGTTTTTTTTCCCTTCTTCTCTTCTGAACTGTTTCAACAACATCAGAACACATGAGGAGAATTTTCTCCCCGAGGCCCGGGGGTGGGCCCACGCACTCACCGACCAGCTCCGAGGAGGAGAGAGACCACCTACAGAAGGACTCTGAAATCTTCCCAGGTTTCTCTCTATAGTGAGGGTTTTAATTCATTATTTAGCATCATTATCCTTTTCCTGTGTGTTTGTTAAAATAAATAGTTTTTATCTCTTTCACTTTCCTTCGAGGAAAAATTTCCTTTTTTCCTGAACCCTGTGGGGGGGGAAGGGTGGTTGCAACCTGGTTTTCTCTCAGGGGCTATATTACTAGATTTTGGCCAAACAGGCACAGAAAGACACAGGAGGCGTGAGCAATTCTTGTTTATGGTGTTTGTCTTCCCAAGTAACCATTACACACGCCTTCCAGAAAGTGGTTAAACATCTGCCTGCTGACAGGAGGTAGCGAATAAAGGACTTATTTTGCTTTGCTTGCACACGGAGCTTTGTTTCACTTATTATATTGTCTTTATCTTGATCCCTGAATTTTTCTCACTTTTGTTTTCCCTGGTCCCACCAGCAGGGGAATGAATGAATAGCTTTGCAGGGCTTAGCTACTGGCTATTTTTCTCCAGCACCTTTCTGCCTTGACTATGCTGGCCTTGTAGGCTCGTGATTTAGGCTACAGTCTGAGACTGGCCTCAGAAAGTTTTCATAAGGTGAAGATTTTACATCTCTTTTAACTTAATCACCTGGGTTATTCTTTGTAGTCAATGAAGAGAGAAAAGCACTTTGAAAAACTGATTTATCCTCTCATTAAATAGGTACATAACACACAGGTAGAAAGAAATGTACTTTGAAGGTGTCTCTTTTCACTGACCATGGAGAGAATGTAATTGAGACCTAAATTAGAGCATGCCTGTAATGCGTAACCTAGAGGACACGAACCCAAGAGTGAGTATATGCTAAGGCTCAGTTCCTTCAAAAGATTTAGACCCCAGTTATCTTCATATCAGTGAAGTCAGGAAAGTACCTCAATACTCCTGAGGATTCAGGTTAAAGCCATTTTTGTCTGTTTCTATAGTTAATGAACAGTTCTTTCACCCAAGGTTCATGTTTGCTGACAGCGTACAAATACATTCACATGGCTTCGTAAGAGTGAACACTTAAGAAGTTTTAAACGTTTATTCACTTCTGTATATGGGATTCTAACATTATGAAAATGTAGATCTGAGTTACATGAAGTGAATCGTTTTGCTTTCTTCAAAGCTGTCTTCCAAACAACCCTTCTCCTCCGCACGCAAAAAAAACCCCAAAAAAACAAAAAAGGATTTTATGTAATTTTACTGTAATATGTTTATCCTTTCACACACAACATCTAACGCTACTTAGAACTGTACCGTGGCATACACTGCAAAGCAACATACCTAATGCAAAAAAAGTTTAAGGGATTGAGCAGAAAGAGATTAAAATATACAGATTAACAACTCAAGATGGAACAAAATGGTGTTGGAAGTTCAGTCAAAATGAATGAGTGCCCAAACAGGTTGGTAAAGAACATTAAGAAAAAATTTCATCGTAAGAAATTAAGGAGGAGAGAATTCCAAACCTCAGTCTCCCTGAACTCACCAGGAAAGCTCACTCTTCCTTTCTGAAACAGAATTTTGTCATCAGACCAAAATCAGATGTGACTTATGTAATAGCGTAAATTTTACATTGGTAAATTGATTTTGCTGCATGCAATTTTGTGATGATTAGAAACTAATGGGTAAAAGAAAGAGGATTTAGCAGGCAAAAGAAAATTAGCAAAGGATGTTTAAAAGGATAAAGCAAGCTTTTGAGATGTTTAAATAAATTTACACTAGTATACACAAAGAACTGCCCAAGTGCTTCCATGGAGGATTTATGAAATTTGAAAACACTGGGTAAGGACAAATGCCTATTTTTGAGGTAAAAGAAAAAATGGGAAATTATTGACCTGTCAGTTCTATTTCAATTTGCCACATTAACCAATCTAATACTAAGGTTCTGACCTTAAGAAAACATGTAGAAAAATAATGGTCAGCAATAATTTTTTGTGAATATTTATGTCATACCAATTTAATTTGTCTTTAAGATAAACAACAGTGAGGAAGAATAATGAAGACGCAGAAGAAATCATACATGTAACTTGACCTAGGAAGAAGTCTTTTGCTCTGATGATGAATTTTTCATTATATTCTCTTAATGTAAACATGGATATCTTCAAATACATACTGTGACCAAAACAAAGAATTACTGGATTCTTCATGCCCAACCACTAACCTTAAAATGAGACAGGGGAGATGGAACAGATACTAAGAGAAGTTGTCTGATGGCCAAAGGAATTGAACATTGAAACGGGTTTGTGGCAGCTGCAGAACATCCACTGCCTGTTTTTAGCATTTTTGTTAGGAAAGAGATATGTTGGTAAACAAAACAAAGCCGCAGATAGATAAGGTCACAAAGTTATGGTCTTGTGAGCTGCACTTTTCTATCAGTTACAGACAAACAGAACGTCCTAATTTTATTTATCTGTATGAATAAATCTATTGTGTAGGATATTATGGCCCTGTGAAAATAACAGATAAAAAGATTATTACACAAGCGCCTCTATTAACTACGTCAGGAATGTCTGTCCATCCATCTAGTGTTATGAATCATGAATACATAAATCATGTAAAGGAAAATTAAAATGATGGAAATACTCTGCAGAATTTCTAAAGACAGAAAGCTCACAAACAACCCTTCCACCAGAGATATTAGTAGAACTAGTATACACATTTTTCAAAGTGAAAAGGTAACAAACAATAATTTCAGTGGTGGCATAAAGTGATTCTTCAGCGATTCATCAGTCAAACCCCAAATCAATAATAAGTTACTCTATAAGCCTGCTGCAGATCTGGCCATTTTTATTACTGTATGATAATAAATTAATAAATATGTCCAGAAATGTAAGGCTAAGGAAAGTAGTATTATCATTAAATATCTATGAATGATCCATCACAACTTGTTTTTTTCTTCTTCTGTTACCAAATGTGGACTTGTGGAATTTAGAAAAGCAGACAAAAACTGCCTCAGAGGAGAAAGGCAACAGGTAATAGGAAAGTAAATCAGAGGCAAAGGAGATGAATAATTGAAAGCAATGATTTTTCTATATCTACACTAAACTATTTCCATAGTGGACAAAAACATGTATTAATGCAGTGATATGGTTTTTTTACCAAATACACAAATGTATTTGATATTTTACCATACTTTTATGTGCTTCACAGTGTACTCTTGAATTCAGTTTAGCACACCTGACTGCCGGAGCTTTATCTAACTTTTGCTTATGTCAATGAAAAAACTGCCTTTGGAATGAGTGAAGATAATAGCTGAAAGTTGGTTAGATTTACCACTGACTTTTACAATTTTTAGTTTCAAGAAGTGATACAACTGTTAGATGTCACAGTCATTCCATATCTCATATTACACTGGAATCGTATGAAAGCCATTTAAAGTTCCCTTTAAATTAAAAGGGTTTTATTTTAGATAGTCACCTAAAATGCCCATCATCATCAGAATGTTCAAGTCCTTCTGTACCATAATTACTCTACAATAAAGTAAATCTATAGACAAATTTAGTCAATATAGTAAAAATTGTATATCTACTTGATTCCTAGCATGCATAAGAGATTTTTCCTATAAGCTTTCTTTTTTTTATGCAAAACCAAAGTGATTTATGTAAATCGCATATACATTAAGCCCTGAAAAATGAAATTTTACTGTGAATAGTCTCTCACTTGATACATGAGATTCCTTATTTCCATCGGAATTTGTTTTGCACCTCTGTTGTATAAATAAAAGTTATATTTGCACATTGTCTGTATATCAGCTAAGCAATTCAGCTCCTATTATGAAACATGGTGCATGTTTCCTGGAGCCTTAAACATGAATTACCTGTCTTGCAAATTTCCTAATTAGTTCAGCCAATTTTCTTTCTGTCTCCAGGTAATATGAACCAGTGATCTGGATCTGATGTTGTTAACAAAACAGAGTGCTGAACAAATGTTTTAGGTCACAGTCTGTTTATAGTGTTAGAAAGAGTGCCTTATTTGTTCCCTAATTTATATATTTTGATTTATTTATTAATTTATCAGAACAAAAAAAAAAGAGAAAAGAAAAATAAAGGATTCTTAGACCTTCATAATGATTCACATCTGTTTCAAAGTACACATTGATGCAGCTGTCAGCTTTCAAGAGATTGCTAATTTTAAATGCAAGATTTCAGCGTCAGAAGAAAAAGGCATTTCCACAGTGTGATTCACCATTCTGTCTGACTTTCTACACACCTGCATTATACCACAATTTTTAATACCACGATTTTAGTTCACCCATGGTGAATTCTATTTATTTATGTCTGAAACAATTTAATTTTTAAAAAATATCAGATGAATAGAGCTTGAATTTATGAATCCATCCATTCACATTTTGAAATGCAGCACATGTTTTTGCGTCTGTTATGTCGCTCATATTCTGTACTGGAAAATTACCGTAATAGAATCACTGACTGTAATGTAGAAGTAACCTGTGGAAGTTCATATTGTGAGTATTTTTGTGGTATTGAGAAACTAACGCAAGATACTTGTAAGGATGAAATTCATTCCCACCTTTAATTTTAGCAGTGAAAAAATTATCACTGAGATAACTTCAATAACCAACGTATTCAAACAGACTATTCAAAATTTACCCTCAATTTAAAATCCACACTGTGTCTTCAGTGATGTTTCAAGTAGTGAAATTTTAGGGAAATTCCCCCAGTTGACTCCATTCCTTGGAGTCATTCTTTCAGAGGAGGGTAACAGTTCAGACAGAGACACAGCCAGGGCAACTGACACAAATTAAAAGAGCTTTTCTGTACCATAATAGCCACGCTCAGCAATAAAATGGGAGAGGCGTGTTACAAAGGGAGGGATGTTCCAAAGTAGACACAGCTCAGAGAGTGTCCGGGCACAGGTCTGCTTGAAGGAGTGGTGAGTGGTTTTAAGTTTTTTTCCCAAGTATTAAGCTTTCTTTTTCTTGATCCATTAGATTTTCACTTTTTTTTTGTTCCGATTCTCTCTGTCACCCCTCTGAGGAAGTGAGTGAGCAAATGGGCTGGGGTCAATCCACCCCACAGGGAAAAAGTAACTTTACATCAAAGTGTAAACTCCATTGAAATCATGGTTATTATATTCAATTCCACTTCTCAATTTTGTATTTAAATAATTCATAGAAGTTTGATATTGGTTATTCTCAATATAACTATTATGTTGGTTATCTTTTTATATGCTTATGTAACATGATATATGCATAAATCATGATGTTCACATCCTTCAGTCACTAATCCCACAGATGATTATATATCTGTGCAGAGAAACTATGTCCAGCTATTACATTCCTGAAGGATTTTATGTAGTCATAGCATATGTAAGATCTTCTAATATTAGCTATGTGAAGATTTAGTTAAGGATTTGGAATTGATTTTCACATTTTTAGAGTCTGACTCAATTATTTTTTACTTGCTGCAGGGTCCATCATTGAGTAAATAACCATTTCCATTGTGAGAGTGTCTATTATAAAGAAGATAAATGTAACGTTATTTAGATTTATTTATAAATGGAAATATTATCATTTAAAATTAATCTTCATACATGGGCATATGTTTCTGTAATTTCATGGAAGATTAGTATAAGCAACCTAAAGAAAAAAAACCTTGATGCTGCCACAAGCATGTTCAGGGGATAGTCTTACCCCATGAAAGTAATTTAAAGCGTAGTCAAGAGGTGGCCATGAATAGTGTATATTAAAGCTTTGCATTTTCACCTCCCTAGGAAGAGAAGATAGTCTCATTGCTGTGAAGCAGACAGTTGCTGCTGACAGAGACAGCATTAGGAATCACGGAAAGATCCAGAAATAATGCCTTTTTCAAACATTGCCTGTAAGGAAATTCTAAAACTATCCATAGTGCACTATGTATTCTGAGAATGCAACATGCAAAGGGTTTGCACCTTGGCTTCTCATGAAAAATAGGTCTGCATATCTCAGCCAATTTCAGTGAAATTGTATAGAGGAGTCTCAATTCCAGTGCAATGCATGAACAGAGAAGACAAGACCCGTAAGTACCCTGTATTTTCTGGTTAAAAAAAAAAAAAAGTGTTAATGAAAAAAAATGCTACAGAAATTTGTTTGATAGAAAACGTTTCTTTCCTTCTTTGTGAAGCATTGTTAGACATAGGGTAGCAGAAAAGAAAGATATCATGCTCTAATTCCTTCTTTTTCTAGTTCATACGCAGAGAAAAAAACGAAGCGGTAAATTCTGAAACATTTGCATTCCTATATCTCTCTCTTGGCTTTCTCCATGAGAAAAAAAGTAGGATTAGAAGGATATTTATAAAGATAAACAAGCAAACAAAAATTAGTTTTCCTTATTAAAAGGATGTTTAATTACCCCAAAGTGAAACATCTATAACATTTAATCAGATAATAGAAAAAAGGGACAAAAAAGCTTAATTAATCAGAGTAATTGAACACAAAATTGAAAGCAGTATCCATTAACTAGGAAAGAAAAATGACAACATAGTAAAGTGCTATATGCATTATTAATTGTTTTACCAGACTCTATTAGAACAACTGGATTAAAAGGTCCTTTGAAGACGTCTTCATAAGCTCCTCTTTTCAGTAATCATAAATCAATTATAAAATATTACTATGTAAAACAGTTGGCATACTTAATTTCAACTGTAAAAATTCTTTTACTTTGTTCAAATCCCTCCTCCCAAGGTTTCATTTAACTGTTTCTAGAACTTCCTTTTTCATATTGATTCTTGAAAAAAAAAAAAGAAAATTATTTTACCATCTTCAGATAATTGTTTTCCAACACTTATACTTTCAAATAGAGAACAGATTGTGCAGAACATTTTATTCTTGCTACAACTGTCAAAAAAAAAGTCTTCAGGGTGGTTATTTGATATTTTAAAAAGCTATAGCTATCAAAAACTAACCTTTTGAAACAGAGTATGGAATGTCCTATAATGTTTGAACATACGCATATGATTGAAAACTTTTATAACACATACTAAACAATAGCACTATTTAAGTATCAAACTAGTCATGAATTATCATCCCATCAGGGAGAACTGGGGATGTTTGTTCTAACATAGATGGGTAAAATGGCAAAAAATGGAAATTATTTGATCAAAGCTAGACAATAGGTACAATAGCACCAGGACTAGAATTTGTGAAGTTTTCATATTTCTAGCTCTCTGTTCCTTACAGCAGATAGTTTCATTTTTAACTCTGCCCTTTTTTTGTGGCATTACAATATTTCATCCCATTGTCTTTCTCATTGTGTGACGCTTCCATGGAGGGCACAAAGAGCAGCAATTTAGCTTTAAAGAAAAGAAAACCAACAAAATTTAATAGAGGATTCTTAAAAGAAATTACCAAATTGTTAGGAATTTAGAACAACTAATATAGAACTTCCATTACAAAACATGCCACCAGCTGAAATGAGAATGATACAAGATTGTTGGTAAATCTTCTTCACTCTCCAAACCGCAGGTATAATTTCTTTTAGTTGTGATCACTTTGTAATTTCTTCACTTCTTTTTCTCATAAAGATATTAGGATATGGAAAATAAAATGTCTTATCCCCTGAGAGCAAGTCTCGATGTGGCTATTTGTGTTAGATATTTGTCTGTTTGTAGCCTGGAGTTTCTAGGCCAGAAGATACAGCTTCCCCAGTGGTTAAACAGCAATTCACCTGTGATTCCTTGACTCACATTTAATGCTCCCCAAAGCACAAGGACAGAAAAGATTTGATTTCACAAAATACATGTAAAGCTGAAAACTTCATCAGCAACTGCTAATTCATCCTGTTTGCATTAGCTTGCTGAAAGTGTAAAAGCCTATCATGCAGCAGAGTTAAACAGAATGAAAACAGTCATTTCACTAACACTGAACTTTATTCAAGAGAGGATGTGTTTCTCACTCTGTATGTGTGGCACTGACTTATATTTTCAACAGCACGCAACACTTGACAAAGGCAGGGAAGTGACACCAGACAACACAACAACGTGGTGCTTGCCAGGACCTAACAGAAAGGCCTCTGGAAAAGCTCAGTGATGTGTCTATCCATGGGTCCTGGTTCACTGGCTATGATTTTATTCCATGTCTTGGTTTGAAAGACAGGTGTCTGCTAAGGAAGGGCGGAGCCTCCCTTGGAATGGAAAATGCAACCCCCTTCCCTCTAAATTATTATAATTTTGAAATTAAGACGCTTTCAGGCAAAGATATGAGAAACAGGAATAACAGTTCTTTACTACTATATATAGCAAGGCAAACAAAACAGCAATAACTATGGCAGTAACAACAAACAGAAGCAGAACCCAGTGCAGCCTTCTCGGCTGTCGGGCCCTTTCCCCTTCGGTGCAGTTCCGCTCACGGCCGGCAGGGGCGCTGGCGGCTCCCGGTGCGCGGGGCGGGTGCGATGGTTCCCCCGCGCCTGCAGGGGGCGCTCGGGAGCGCGCTCAGGGAGCACGCGGTAATGGCGGCTTGGCCGAGCCGGGAAAGGATGGGAGAAAGGCTTCACAAACCCCTGGGCAGCCGATCCCGGTGCCTCAGCAGGACCC